>WSFP011415371.1:0-23836 GCA_009831015.1 Picea engelmannii | reverse complement strand
AGCACATAGCTTCTGATATTCAACATTCATTGGTATGGCTCTGCTTCTGCAGGGATTCCATTGGTAGTCTTCTCTATATGGGAGGGAGACTTCATGTTTCTTTTGTTTCCAAAAAGCAGTAGGATTCTCTTAGCAAATTGAGCTGATGAATTCTTTCTTTAATAGGAGAATCCTTTCTTGTATGTCTTCCCTTTTCAATTGATCTCTGATTCTGATCCCTATTTGGAACTGCTTAAGTTCTTTTAATGTTTCATTCTTTCTAAGACTTAGCTGGAAAACATCTCAAATCCTTGGAGTAGAGACAAAAGGAAGTTTGATTGTCACTTTACCCTGTGGAGAAGGAACAGTGATAAAGTATCCAGAATTTTCTGGAGTCACCATGGTAGAGCCATGGGCTGATACTGCTGCAAGGAAAGGAGTGCCAAGGATACAGGCAACCGGAATATCTGCTAAGAGAAATTTTAAGTTTAGACAATAGTCTTGGAAACAAAGGATTGATTCTAGAATCTGGAATGAAATATCATTTGGAATATTTCCTAGTCCCACAACCATAGCTTGAGTTTTTTCCCATAAAGACACATGAATAACATGCTTATTTAGCATGTTCAAGTCTGATCCAGTATCAATCAATGTCTTTAATTTGAAATGTAGATCTTGAATTTTTAATTCAATCAAGACATGATATTTCTGATGTTTGACTTGAAGAATTTCATCCTCTTCTTCTCTCTTTTGTTCCGAAACATTTGCCATGGATTTCTTGATCTTGTTAATCTCTCTTCCTAAATCAGATATAGAAAGAGTTTGTACCGGATGGCACATAGGACTAGACTTCTAAGGGGCTAATTCCCATGAATGGGCTTGATGATTTCTTTTGTACCATTCATAAAAGGATATATACATATTTTATTTGTCCATAAAATGTTTCCAATTTTGGGCTAGTCTAGTCTTTTCTTCAATTTAAGTTTTTTTGGCAAATTCTTTTGCTCTTGGATGGGAGAACAAATCCCAGTTTAGCATTTCTTTCATCCATTCTGATTTAACTGAATTTCTAATACAACCTTTGGAAAGAGAAATAAATTTCCTTATTTCTAGAGCATATGGTCTTCTTGTGTCGTTGGGAATAT
Source organism: Picea engelmannii (assembly GCA_009831015.1). Lineage (NCBI taxonomy): Eukaryota > Viridiplantae > Streptophyta > Pinopsida > Pinales > Pinaceae > Picea > Picea engelmannii. The sequence goes on along the minus strand of WSFP011415371.1, from coordinate 22,712 downwards.
AAGCCTCTTTCCCCTGATTTATTTCTGTACAATAGTTATCTTGGATGACTAAAACATGTGAGTCATGTGGAAAAGGTATATCAGAGCATTGAGGATGAGGACATTGGTCTTTAGCAGTGGAGATTGGTGGTGGTAAATTTGTCCTTGGGTTATGATTTGCATATTCGAATTGTACTCTTTCATTTTCTTCAAATGCAGAAAGAGTAGATAGAGTAATCAGTTCTCCACAATCAAAACATTTTACTGCAAAGGGAATTTTTCCCACTTGGTTTGCTAAATACTGAAGTGAGGCATGTAAACAAAGGGATGAAGAAGGAAATGAAGGAGTATACTTTGTACAAGAAGGAGATTTGGAAAGATTTCTTTGGGGAAAAGAAATAACTGCAGAGTCAGAAGTTTCTTTTATTTGGGCAGAGGTGATGGATCTTGGTATTGGCGCCCTTGGGGTATCAATAACCCAATCAGTAGGGAAGGATAGGTTTTCCCACTTTATGGTACAATGTTCCATTTTCTGATTCAGTGAATCTGTTGTGACCAAAGTACTTGACTTAGAGTCTTTTCTAGGGATATGTAAGACAGCAGGAAATAGAGTGTTGGTATGTCGCTATGAGGACTTGTGATAGCCCGAGGGGAATAGGTATTGTGCCATTCATGCATGTTGGTTTTATATAATGTTTTATACAACCTAAGTGGGCTTAATGGTTAGGAACATGTGTTTCCTCCTAATATGTCACAATTTTGAATCCATAGGGGTAGGGGTAGGGTATGTTGATTAATTGGATTGGTTGTCATTGACGTCAACCCCTGAAGAAAGTCTAGTAGCAAATTTCAGTAGCACAAAGGTTTGGGTAATGGACCCACATTTGTTTGATGTATAATGGTATGATTTTTGATATATTTGCAAGTAATACTATTATATATGGATAGTACATGTTATGCCATTTCTGGTGGTATGTGGAACGTCACATAACTCCTCATGGTTTGAGAGTTATGGCCTTACGAAGTTGGAGGACCCTCATATGTTAGCTTGAAACCCCAAAAGGTCAAAGAAGTCAAAGTGCTTGCAAACAAGAAATTGTTTCAATAATAAATTGAAGTGACAAATTCAAGGAGGATTATTTAAATAATAAAGTGAAGTGACAAAGTCAAAAAGGATTATTTAAATAATAAAGTCAAGTGACAAAGTCAAGGAGGATTATTTAAATAATAAAGTAAATCGAGAAATTTCTAATTATGGAAAGTGGTTATAAGAAGGTTAACCCTAAAATGAAGAAAATGGGTTAAGTAGTCAAGTGGCTATTGGATATATGGACAAGTGGAAAATTGGGAAAAGTTGGACATAGGTGACTATGTGGACAAAGTGGTTATGTGGACAAAGTGGTGTAGAAGATGCTTCTAAGGAAGCTACATGAAAGTATAAATAAGAGGGAAGGCTCTCTCATTTCAATCACACTTGAGAATATTGAATATCTACAGGTGACTGAGGTAACCAAAGGATATCTAAGCCTAATTTCAAAGGGAAGGTGAAGTAAAGAAGGCAGAAATTCAAGGGAGGATAAATTATTTTGATGATGCTTTCTAAGGTATGTTATTTACATGTCATCTCACCATTTTTGCAATAAATATTTTTATATAATGATTCAGACCATGAAATTGGGAGACCATTGAAGAAACATATCCAAGTAGTTGTGGTATGAATTTCATCTTCTGGGTCATTGTATTTTTGGAGTTACACTCCATGGAAAATAGGGTTTGTGGCTAGTCTTGAAAATGGTCTAAAATAGGTGTTTCGAGTAAAAAAGTCATAGCTTCTTCATAACAGATCCAAATTCAGTAATACCAAATGTGTTGGTTAGATTAAATTCTTTAGTATTATGTGTACAATTTTTAGATCCATACATTAAATATTCTGTGTGGGGCATGCTCTACAAGTTCTCTCTTTAGAATGAGCCATAATTTAACAAGGTATGCCATTTTTCCTATATTTTCTTTTGTGAGAGGTTTCAAGTAGTGAAACCTGGAGGAATTTCATAAACACACTAAAGAACATTATGTACTATTTTCATATCTTTATTCATTACAATTAAGGAAGGTTGGTAGGTTGAGGTATAGGTTGGTGCATGGTTGATGCACTTGTTTATGGTATAGGTTGACCACAAGTTGAGGTACACGTTGATACATGGTTGATACATGATTCATGTTATTGGTACAGGTTGTTTGGTGCAAGTTGATTGGTATAGTTTTACAGCGGTATATCTCACAATGATAGTGTGACAGTGGTTCCATCATTTTACTTATACGTTAGGGCGATTGGATGGGGCAAGGATAGGTGGTTGTATCCACCTTCCAGTTGTAGCTGGATAACATAGGGGGTTGTAGCCTCCTTCTAGTTGTAGCTAGAGAATTTGGGAGTTGGAGTTTCCCTCGGGTTGTAGCATGAGAAACTAGGGGGTTAGAGCCTCCTTCTAATTGAAGTTGGAAAACAAAGGAAGTTGGTGCTTCCAATGAATGTAACTCTTCAAGACATATAAGAAAAATAATTCTATGGTTTTCTCTCGCTTTGGGTTTCCACGCAAAAACACTGGTGTATTGTGTATGTGTATGGTTGTTCATTTGTTCATTGTTTATTTAATCTGAAAATATTGGATGATAATGTTACATTGATATAACACTTGCATTATATGGACAAAAAAAATTATATTGCTGAATTATTGATTCACCCCCCCTCTTAGTAATCCAACAATTGGTATCAAAGAAGGTTCCTTTAGAAATCAGTTTAACCACTAAAAGTTTCATCATGGAGAGAAAAACATGTATAAAAATGGAATACCATAGTTTGATGGACATAAGTATGCATTTCAGAGCATAAGGGTGAAGACATATATACAGGCACAAGGATTTGAAATTTGGTAGTCAATTGTAGATGGATACACAACACCAACAGTTCCACTGACAAATGACAAAGCAATGAAACTCGGTCAGAATAATTCCAAATCCACAAATTCACTTCTAAATGGTCTTGGAGAATTGGTATTCACCAAAATTTCACATTGTAAATCCACTAAAGAGATTTGGGACAAACTTCAAAATATTTATGAAGGAGATTCAAAAGTCAAAGCAGCAAAGCTTCAAACTTACAGAGGTCAGTTCGAACAACTAAAGATGAAGAACGATGAAAATATTACAGCTTACTTTTTATGAGTCAATGAAACCGTAAATGCAATCATGGGATTGGGAGAAGAGATCAAAGAATTTGTAATTGTTCAAAAAGTACTAAGAACTCTTCCTATGAGATTTGACCCTAAGATATCAGCACTAGAAGAAAGGGCATATCTAAAATCAATAAGCATGGATGAAATACATGGAATCTTCACAACATATGAAATGAGAATTGAATAGGAAAATCCAGATATAAAAGAAGCATCCAAAAGGTCAAATCAAAAGGGAAAACAAAAGGAAAAATAACATAGCAACAACAGTGACATTTCGGAAGATGACGAAGAAGTGGTCAACTTTGTCAAAAGATTGAACAACAGAACCAATGACAGGTATAGAGGTAAGCTTCCTTTGATTTGTTTTAATGGTGATGGTATTGGTAATTTTTCTAACAAATGTCCTCATAAGAAAAAGAGAAATGATGAAGGTTATTCAAATAGAAAACAAACATATAAAGGAAAACGAACTACAAAGCAAATTTTCAAGAAAATCTTATGCACCAAAGAAGACATATCATCATTAGATGAAGATGAAGATGAAGATGAAGAAGAAAGAGTTCTACTCATGGCAATATAAGAATCTGATAAAGAAGACTCTGAAAATGAATATGAAGAGGCCAAAGAAGAATATGAAGAGGCAGAAGTTGACTACCTAGAAGAATTGTTGTGTGCCATAGACGTTATCAAAAGAGAAAAGAAGAAAAATAAGAAACTACAAGAAGAACTAGACAAAAAAGAATACACTCAGGAACTAGAACAAATGATCACAAATTTGAAGGTTCAAATTGAAGAAGATAAAAGAATTGAAGAAGCACTCAAAGAACAACTAGAAGGAAGAGACAGGATCATTGGAAATTTTGAAGTAGAGATTGTCACATTAAGAAAGGATATTCAAAAGAAAAATATGTAGAACAACTCAAAAGTTTTGAATGACATTATCAGCAGTCAAAAACCTCATCATGACAAGTTCGAACTTGGATACAATCAGACAAAAAAAGGTATCAAGCTCCAAAAAAACAAAACAAGAAACAAATCCAAAAATCTATGCAGAAACAATCAAAGGGGATATGAAGGTCTACCAAGAAAATTACAAGGACACTCCTCCACCGAGAAGATTCAGATTTCAGAATCAATGATCGATAGAAACATATAAGACTCACGAAGAAGAAGGATTCATAAGAGTACCTCCTTTCAGAAAATATTAAACTCCCAAGTATCAAACTATATTTTTTGGTTTATGTTATGCATGTAATAATTTTGGACATAAAGTTGTGAATTGCAGAGCTAATAACAGGAACATAAAAAACTTTGAAAGTCATACACAAAAGGGTTATCCAAGAAGGCCTAGTGAAACACAAAGAAGAAGTTACAACAGGCTTGAATCTTTGAGCACTGAAGTGGAATGCTACAAATGTAACAACTTTGGACACATGGCCAAATATTGCAGAATAATAGTCCTTTCTAGAGAACCACAATAAAACAACAATAGTCACAGACAAGAACCTCAGAAAAGGATATGGATAGGAAAGCATAATCAGTATAGCAATGAAGAATGCACACTCACTCTACAATCTAAATAGAAGAAACATGGTTGGTATTTTGACAGTGGTTGTTCAAAACACATGACAGGTGATAGAGACAGGTTTCTTACATTAATAAAGGAAAGAGATGGATCAGTCTCCTTTGGAAATGATGATTCAACTAAAATCATTGGAAAAGACACAGCCAGAATTAGGAACAAGAATACCAAGGAAAACAATGTTCTACTAGTAGAAGATATGAAACATAATATTCTAAGTGTGAGTCAAATGTGTGACCAAGGTCATAAAGTTACTTTCCATTCACAAAAGTGCGAGATAAGAAAAGAAGGTTCAAGAAAATTGATTGCAACAGGTGCGAGAACTTCAAGCAACATATGTGTATTAAGTGAAATTGGAAATGAAAAGTGTTGCCTAGGAAAGGAAGATGAAAGTTGGCTATGGCACAGAAGAATGTGTCACATATATTTTGATAACCTTCTCAAAGTCAACAAAAAGGAAGTAATTAGAGAAATGCTCCAGATCACGAAACCATCCAACACTTTATGCAAGCATTGTCAACAAGGAAAGCAAACAAAGACCAGGTTCAAATCAAAGGAATATTCAATGACAAGACCACTAAAAGTTGTGCATATTGATCTAGTTGGACCAACTACAACAAAGGGTTTAAAAGGTGAGAAATGTTTTATGTTATTAGTTGATGATTATACAAGAATGAATACAGTTTGCTTCCTCGGGAATAAGTCAAAATCTTTTGAAAACTTCAAGGTTTACAAGGAAATGGTTGAAAATGAAATGGATTCAAAAATAAAATGCTTGAGATCTGATAATGGAGGAGAGTTCACTTCAAATAAATTTATGAACTACTGCAGTAGGCATGGAATAAAAAGGAAATTCTTCCTTACTATGACACCTCAACATAATGGAGTTGTTGAAAGAAAGAACAAGACGGTACAGGAAATGGATCGAACAATGCTAATGGATTCCAAATTGACAAATATCTTTTGGACACGGGCAGTGCATACAACAATTTACATTCAAAACAGAGTAATGCTCATAAACAACACTGACAAAAATCCCTATGAGCTATGGAAACGAAGACCAACAAATGTAAATCAATTCATAGTTTTTGGAAGAAAATGCTACATCAAAAGAGAAGATGGAAGAATGAGAAATTTTGAATCTCATGTGGACAAAGGAGTACTTGTTGGTTATTCAAGTACAAGGAAATCATACAAGTGTTACAACTTGAGATTGAACAAAGTTGTGGAAAGCATCAACGTAACAATTGATGAAACAGGTAGACAAGAATTAAAGGAAGAATAAAATGAATCAATGGAACAACTTTACGAAGAAGAAGCAAAAGATGAAAGATAAGTAGAATGGGAAGATGAAGAGGATCCGACAGAAGAAGAAGAGCAAGTTCAACAAGTGCCTCCAAAGACACCTAGAAAACAAGTACAAAAGAATCATCCTTCAAATCAGATTATTAGAAACAAAGATTCAGAAGTTGAGACTAGAAGAAGAATATGTTCACCAGAACAAACGCACCTAGCACTCTCATCTATGCTTGAACCAACCTGTTTTGAAGAGGCTAGCAATGATGAATTTTGGAATAAGGCCATAGATGAAGAATTGGATCAAATAGAGAAAAGTGACACTTTGGAATTTGTTCCAAGCCCAAAGGATAAGAATGTGATCGACACAAAGTGGGTATACATGAATAAATTGAATGAATATGGATAAGTTACAAGAAACAAAACTAGATTGGTATGTAAAGGATATGCACAGGTTGAAGGAATCAAATTTGAAGAGACATTTGCCCCAATTTCCAGAATGGAAGAAATATTATTTCTTTTAGATTATGCATGCTCCAAAAATATCAAAGTGTATCAGATGGATGTAAAATCAAATTTTATAAATGAGGAACTTAAAGAAGAAGTATACATTGAACAACCAAAAGGATTTCAGTTGTCAGAGAATGTAGATTATTTGCGTAAATTAAAGAAGACCTTGTATGGTCTAAAACATGCTCCTAGAGCATGGTACTCTAGATAGGATAAATATCTACAATAGGCAGGGTTCATAAAAGGAAGTGCAGAAAACAACATCGACATCAAGGTAACTCACGATAGTATTTTATTAATTGAAGTTTATGTTGATTATATTATTTTTGGAAGTATTGATGATAGGTTAATCCAGAAGTTTTCAAAGGACATGCAAAATGAATTTGAAATGTCATTACTTGGAGAACTATCCTTCTTTCTGGGTATTCAGATACGTTAAAGAAACTAAGGGATTTTTATTTTTCAAACCAAGTATATCAGAGAAATGCTAAAGAGGTTTAGAATGGAATATTGCAAACTAGTTATCACTCCCATGCAAACCAGTTGCAATTTGAGCAAATATGATGATTCAAAGTCTACAGATCAGAGGAAATATAGGTCAATGATTTGTAGCCTACTATATGTGACAACATCCAGATTAGATGTAATACATGCAGTTGGATAGGTGGCATGATTTCAAGTAGCACCAAAGGAATCACATGTATTAGCAGTGAAAAGGATTTTCAGATATCTCAAAGGAACATAAGAGTTTGGACTATGGTATTCAAAAGGAAAGGATCTATCACTTATTTCCTACACAGATACAGATTGGGAAGGTTTCATTGATGACCAAAGAAGCACCAGTGGAGTAATTTTCTACTTGGGTGAGTGTTTAGTATCATGGTTAAGCAAGAAACAATCATCAATATCTTTGTCTAGAATCGATGCAGAGTATATTGAAGCAACAACATCTTGTACACAAATTCTATGGATGAATCAAACTCTGACAGATATACAGGTTGAGTATGATGAGCTCGTTCCAATCTATTGTGATAATGCAAAAACCATCAATATCTCAAAGAACCTCGTGATGCACTCCAAGATGAAGCACATTCCAATCAAGTATCACTTTCTACGGGAACAGGTTGCAGAAAAGAACATCAGAGTTGAATATGTGGGCACAAAATAACAAGTGGTAGACATATTTAGAAAACCGCTTCCATGGGAATCCTTTGAGTATCTTCTCCAGAGACTCAGAGTTATTTCTACTCCAAAATGAATGATTTTGAATGCTTACCTTATAAGTCTTAGATGTACATGAGGAAGCACCATAAAGAGGACAGTTCAAGTTGGGAGATCAGACAAGTCAGTTAGGGGGAGGAGACCCAAATGAAAAGATACATTTTCCATTGATGACAAACAAGGAGATATTTATTAGATGTAGAGGACAGAGGCATGGTTCCAGGGGGAGCATTGGTCACAAAGATGTAGGCATGGTTCTAGGGGGAGCATGAGTGATATGATTTCAGTATTACATTAGAGTGTTTCCATCAATGTCAAAGTGGAAGATTGTTGATTAATTGGTTTGGTTTTCATTGATATCAACCCTTGAAGAAATTTCTATAGTGAATTCCAGTAGCACAGAGGTTTGGGTAATGGACCCACATTTGTTTGATGTATAATGATATGAGTTTTTATATATTTGCAAGTAAGACTATTCCAGATGGATAGTACATGTCATACCATTTCTGGTGGTATGTGGAACATGATGTAACTCATCACGGTTTGAGAGTTATGGCCTTACAAAGTTGGAGGATCCTCATATGATGGCTTGAAGCCCCAAAAGGTCAAAGAAGTCAAAGTTCTTGCAAAGAAGAAATTATTTGAATAATAAAGGGAAGTGACAAAGTCAAAGAGGATTATTTAAATAATAAAGTGAAGTGACAAAGTCAAGGAGGATTATTTAAATAATAAAGTGAAGTGACAAAGTCAAGGAGGATTATTTAAATAATAAAGTAAATGGAGAACTTTCTAATTATGGAAAGTGGTTATAAGAAGGTTAACCCTAAAATGAAGAAAATGGGTTAAGTATTCAAGTGGCTATTATATATATGGACAAGTGGCAAATTGGGCAAAGTTGGACATAGGTGACTATGTGGACAAAGTGGTCTAGAGGATGCTTCTAAGGAAGCTACATGAGGGTATAAATAAGAGGCAAGGCTCTCTCATTTCAATCACACTTGAGCATATTGAATATATAAATGTGACTAAGGTAACCAAAGGATATCTAAGCCGAATTTCAGAGGGAAGGTGAAGTAAAGAAGGCCGAAATTCAAGGGAGGATAAATTCCTTTGATGATGCTTTTTATGGTATGTTATTTACAGGTCATCTCACCATTTTTGCAAAAAAAATTTTTCTAGAATGATTCAAACCGTGAAATTGGGAGGCCATTGAGGAAACATATCCAAGTAGATTTGGTACAAATTTTAGATTGTGGGTCGTTGTATTTTTGGATTTACACTACGTGGAAAATAGGGTTTGTGGTTAGTCCCGAAACTAGTCTAAAACAAGTGTTTCGGGTAAAAATGTCATAACTTCTTCATAACAGATCCAAATTCAGTAAGACTAAATGTGTTGGATAGAGTATAGTCTGTATTATCTTTTGTACAATTTTTAGATCCATACAACAAATATTTCATTCGAGGCACGCTCTACAAGTTCGCTCTCTAGAATAAGCCAGAATTCAACAAGGTATGCCATTTTTTCTATAACTCTTTTTCTGAGAGGTTCCAAGTAGTGAAACCTGGAGGAATTGCATAAAACACACTGAAGAAAATCATGTACTATTTTTATATCATTATTCATTACAGTTAAAGAAGGTTTGTGGGTTGAGGTACAAGTTGGTGCATGGTTGACGCACTTGTTTATGGTACAGGTTGATGCATGGTTCAGGTTATTGGTATAGATTGTTTGGTGCAGGTTGATTGGTACAGATTCACATCAGTATATCTCACAGTGATAGTATGATAGTAGTTCCATCATTATACTTATACGCCAGGGTGGTTGGACGGGGCAAGGATAGGTGGTTGTAGTCACCTTCCGGTTGTAGTCAGAGAACATAGGAGTTTGTAGCCTCCTAGTTGTAGCCAGAGAATTTGGGAGTTGGAGGAAGATATACTTATACCAGATGCAAACTGGGTGATCTGTAATCCAAGGAAGTAGTGAAGAGGCCCTAAGTCAGTCATATGAAATTATTGATGAAGAGTAGACTTGACATGATTGATAAAAGTGGATGAACTCCTAGTGAGAATGAGATCATCCACATAAAGAACAAGGAGAAGAAGTGCATAATTTTTTTGCAATATATAGACATTTTTATCACAATGGAAATGAGGAAATCCTTGGGAGAGAAGAAAGGAATATGTCTTCTCATACCAATCCCTAGGAGCTTGTTTGAGACCATACAAGGATTTTTAAATTTTGAACACACTGGAAGAGTCCTGGATAAAACCAAGTGGATGCTCCATATATATTTCTTCTTGTAGATTTCCATGAAGAAAGACACCTTTGACATACATCTGGTGTACTATCCACTTGTCGGATGCAACTAGAGAGAGAACAAGGCGAATAGAATTCATTTTATCCATGGTTGCAAAGGTTTGAGAATAGTAAATTCCCTCAACTTGAGAAAACAAATTATCAACCAATCGATCTTTATACTTGTCTATAGTACCATCTGTTGCATACTTGGTTAGATATACCCACTTGCACCGAACCAATTTTCTACCTTTTGGAAGAACGACCAAGTCCCAAGTGAATTTTTTTAACAAGGAATTATACTCATATTCCATGGTTGTATATCATTCTACAATACCATGGGATTCACTAAAATCCTTTGGATCTGAAGCTCTAGCCATGAATCCTCAAGCAATCCTTTGAAGAGAGAACATGGTTCTTCTTTGACCCCAATTAGGAAGTGATGGAAGAACTTCATTACATTTTTCTTCAAGATCAGAATCATTAGCTGGTGGAATCAATTTAAAGGAAGGAAAATCATACAAAGATCCAAGATGTTGAGGGGAATGTTCATCAAATCGAACACTCCTACTAATGATCAACTCATGTGTGTTAGGATCAAGTAATTTATACCCTTTAACATCATCAGGGTAGCCAACAAATATGCAAGGCTTTCTTTGAATTTCCATTGCCTTGCATTTTTCTTTGGGAATGTGGGCCTAAGCATTACACCCAAAGACTCTAAGATGGCTTACAAAAGGTTTATGTCCACTCCAATCTTCTTCAAGGGCCACCCCTTGGACAAATTTGCGAGGTGTGCGATTTTGAACATAGTTGGAACAATTAATGGCTTCATCCCAAAAATGTGGTGAAAGACCTTTAGAATGGATAATGCAACTAGCCATCTCCTTCAAGGTGCATCTTTTTCTTTCAGCGACACCATTTTGTTGTGGACAATATGGCACATAATTTTGTAATTGAATTTCTTTAGTGGCACAACACACTTCAAATCTATGGTTGACATATTCACAACCATTATCTATCCATAAGCATTTGATAGACTTTCGAGATTTCTTTTCAACTAAGGCTTTGAACATAAGAAAATTGTCAAAAACCTCACTTTTGTTCTTTAAAAAATAGACAAAAATGCGTCTAGAGTAGTCATCAATGAATGTAAGCACATAGCAGGGTCCTTGAAAAGACAAGATAGGAAAAGGGCCTACAACGTCACTGTGGACAGTTGAAAAGCTTTTGAAGCTCCCCAAGATTTTCCTTTATCAAATGTATCTTGAGTATCCTTGCCAAGAACGCACTCAGTGCAAACACCATCAACAAATGAGATAGGATGAAGATGAGTGACCATATTTTTCTTACTTAGTTGTTGAAGATAGCGATAGTTTAAGTGACCAAATCGTTCATGCCATAATTTACTTAACTCATTTGAGTGAGAAAGTAATGCATTGGTAGGAGACTCTTGCACAAAATGAGAAAATGAGTAAAGTGTGCATGATGATCCACTTTCCCTTTGGAAATAATCCGTGAGGGATCCTCAATTTCACGAACAACAACATAATCAAGAGTAAACAATATTGTCCTCCTTGAACCAAAATTTGCAATCTGATAAATTGAGAGAAAAATAGTTGAAATATTGGGAACATATAAAACATTGTTCATCGTGCCATCTATCATCTCAATGGACCTTTTCCCATCAACACCCAAGGGTTAAGAGTTACCCATATAAATATGCTATGTATTTCATGAATTAATGTAAGCAAACAAATCCTTATATGTAGTCATGTGATGAGTTGTTTCATAATCAAATATCCATTCGAGTGGGGAGAATCTTGTAGTAGCAGAGAGAGTTTTAGCATTTCCTGTATTATTGTTAGAAGAAGACGGATTGACATTTAAATTGTGTTTCTTCATTTCTGAAGACAAGACAACCAATTTCTTGAAGCAACGAGATTCTGGATGACCTTCTTTTCCACAAAAGGAACATTTAAGAGGACTTTTCTTTCCTTTATAATATTTCTTAGGTGAGTGGTTTGAAGAGTTTCACTCCTTTGTACTTTGTGTCTGTTTCCATTTAGATGTATTTTTATGTTGTATCTTTGAGTTAGCTACAAGGGCATGAGACTTAAGAATTTTTGGAGCCAAGAGCACCCATTTGAATGAGTTTATCTTACTCACAAGTAAGTCTTTCAGCAAAAGCATCGAAAGAAGGCATTACAAAATTTGGCCCCAAGGCATACTTAGTTGAATAAAATGTGGAAACAAACACTGAATAGGGATCACCTAATTTAGAGTGCTAACAAAATGAGTTGTTCATCATTTTTGTTAATATTATAATCCTTTAATTGAAGCTGAAGAGATTTGACCTTGGTGATGAAATCTTGAATAGTATCAAAATTATTAGGATTGAGGACGATTAATTCATTTTCCAATTGATGACCACAAATTTCATTTGTTTTACCAAATAATTGTTCAAGTTGCTTCCATGTTGCATCAGGAGTATCTATGCCTTCAAGATGGAACAATAGTTCCGAAAAAAGACATAAACATATTAAACCGAAAGCTTCATCACAACTATTATGCCATTTAGGTTTTTCAATATTTTATGTGGGTTCAATTTCTACACCAATAGTAACCCTATATAAACCTTTACTCCGCAATAAAACAACCATTGTAGATTTCCATGTAAAGTAGTTATGAGGGGTTAAAATAGGCAAAGGTAATTTTTCCGCATAGAAAATTAATGAAGAGTCAAGTAACCCATAGGAGCAAACAAAAAAAGAAGGCCCTAAATTGGCCTTCTAAGCGTGACTTCCCCCACCTCAAAAAATACTTTTATTAAAAAAAGCACTTTATTTTTACAAAGATTGAACACAAGGAAAATTGTAATATTTAATTTAAAAAGTGTTAACCTTTATTCAAAAGGTCAAACGGAGAGTGGTTGGCTACCTGAGCTATTTTTTGGGCAGAGAGAGTTGAACAATAGGATATGCAAAGAAGGGGGCGCAACAAACAAGAGGAGAACCGACTCTTGAGTAGTTTTCTGGGCAGAGAGGAGAACGACCCAGAACACTACGAACAGAGCCGAGAGATCCCACGAACGGAGGCAGAGTGAGGGCTGAGCAGCAAAGCCAAACCTTCAGAAAAAAATGACCCACGAACAGAGAGAAAACGACCCATGAACAGAGGGAGTCGAACCTTTATAAAGATAGACCCACGAGAGGCGAAGTCGACCCATGAACAGAGGTGAAGGCAGTCCGTTCAAGTAGGGTCAGCAAAGAAACGAGCAGGAGAGAGTCCAAAAAAATGCCCAAATCTCAAATCGAAGGCAACAAGGAGAGATGGAGGAGGTTGGCGCCCTGCAGCTCTGATACCATTTAAAATCAGATCACAGGAACGGGATAAGATCAGCTTATCCTCCACACAGACAACAAAACTCATAAAATAGACAGAAAATTCAAGCAGAATAAGAGAAATACTAATCTATTATTTCTGGTGGGCTGAAATACAAAGATAGGCCTCTATTTATATCAATTTTGGAGGGGTTCTGCATTTATGAAGATGGTTGGCAGATAACTGGGAGATAAGATTAATTAACCTAAGTGAACTTAACTAGTATGCTAATTAAGTCGAAGGCGTTTTTTAGGAGAGGTGTTCACCCAGTTTTCGCCTGTCCATGGTTTTTGAAAACATGCCACGTGTCAATGCAATTAGAGTACCTTGGCAGATATGTTCTTGCTTTCTAATTTCATTTTGTAATTACCCCCTGTTAAATATAATGTAACCTCAACAGTTTGTACACTGCCAGCTGTACTATCATTCCCTGATTTCCTGATTTGCTTGAGCCTATTTAGCTCAGCTAGTTTCCCTTTTCTATTGTACTATTTTCTTCATATACCTAATATACTGAATACTATTTCCACTCTGCTCTTTCTTTGTATTCTTTGCTTCACATTTTATCAGAGCTTCACCAGTAAGCCTCTTCACACAGTGTGGAGAGCAACCCGATCCTCAACAACGCAGAGATTACACTATGAACGAGAGCATAGGACACGAGATTCTTCACAAAGTCTGGAGAAAAATATGTAGTCTGCCATCTGCTCAAAAGATCGTCGCAGAAAGTACACACGAGGAAGCAAATAAATACACTCAAAATATTGAGGAGTCAGAGCTGCAGAAGGCAGAAACATTTGAAGAATTCAAATAAATTCCTTCAAAATCGTGAAAGATTGTTGCAGAAGGCAGAAACATCTAAAGATATAATGAAAACTCTTTCAAATTAGTGAAAGATTGTTGCAGAGGGCAGAAACATTCAAAGAATTCGTGAAATTCTTTCAAATTCATGAGAAATTCATGAATTTCCTTCCTCAGAAGAAACTCTTTGCAGAAGCAACAAAGAACTCGCTAAAGGAGCAAATGACAAACAGACGTAGCCATAAGATTGGTCCTGCTAACAGATCTGAGGCATTAATCGAGTTTAGAAAGGAGGAGAGCGCAGAAAAAAAAAAAGATTTTTAGCCGTCAGATTTTGCGCAGAGGACCGATAACCGTCGGATCCAAGAAAATTGCACGAGGTTTAATCCTATGAAGCACAGAGGAGAATAGCCGAATAGAAAAATCCTGAAAACACAGGGTGAAATTTTGACATTTTGGAGTTCGGGACTTGGAGCAGCAAGGGGTCGTGAAGTCACTGCTTCGTGAAGTCCCAATTCATGAAATCTCGAAGGAATCCAGACCGTTGGATCTGGAGCACTGTGCCCTGAGAGCCACTGGATCAAAGCAAAGGAAGAAATATCTGAACTGTCAGATCTAGCACTAAGGTCCGTGAGTTGTCGGATCCAAGAAAGGTGCATGAGGTTTAAACTTTGTCTCAGCAAAAGGAAGTGGGGTCCTTTGACTTCGTAATCCGTGAAATCCCGAAAGGATCGTGAGTTGTAGATTTTGGAGGACATGTGTCAAAGATCTATATCTACTAGGAATTTGGGTACCAGGAGATCAAGGAGGCAGGAAACGTGAGACAAGAAGTCTCAATTCCCGAAATCGCAAAAGGAGATCTAAATCTATCGGGACTTCAGGTACCGGGAGATCAAGGAAGAAGAGTCAGGAGACAAGAAGTCTTGGCTCCAAAATCCCGAAAACATCGTGACCATCCAGAAGGAGGACACGTGGCAGCGTTCGAGGTTTTGAGGAAATCCCCGAAATGAGTATTTTAACATTTTGGCTACCAGGAATGCAAAGGGTAAGAGTTCGGGACTCTTGACCCAATAAATCCTGAAAGGATCTGAGTTGTCAGATCGGCGGAGGCTCACAGCCGTTGATCTCCCACAGGAGTGGAATTTCTACATTTCGAATACGGGAAGTTCAAAGGGTCGGGAATTGGAGCAGCAGGATTCTTGAAGTCTTGAATCGTGAAATCCTGAAAAGGTGTTTGAGAAGGATAGGCACCAAAATATTTCTGGTTTCGGCATATTGAGGAACAAAAAAATGACGAAGTACCTGCATCGCAATTCCCCGAATCGTGAAAAGTCGGTAGTGCTTGAACGATTAGGCACGTGGTCACCGGTCGTGGTCACATAGATGGAGGCTAAGAGCCAACACAGGGCTGTTAAGCATTTTTTCGGCGTTTCGGCGACCGGGAGTTAGGGAGACAAGACATTGGAGGACTCGTATACATGAGTCCCGAAGTCCTGAAGTGTGAAAGGCCGAAGTCGAGACTCGCAAAATCCCAAATCGTGAAGTTCCAAAGTCACTGCAAGAAATTAGTTTACGCACAGGAAACAGGTAAACACAAATTTTTTCTAACATTTTTTTTCTATTGTGTTAAATTCTTTAAAGATGGCCATGTCTAGCAATTTAGGACCAACTCAAGGCCCAATTCTTCTTGAAAAGAATTATGAGTTTTGGTCTCTTCGAATGAGATCCTTCTTGCAAGAAGAAGAGTGTTGGGATCTAGTGGATCTTGGATATGTGGAACTAGATCCAACATACCTTGCCGCCATGTCAAACCCACAGAGAAATGCTCAGGCAACACAGAGGAATAGAGAGAATAAAGACAAATTTTGGATTCAAAATTCAGTGGATGACTCGATTTTCTCAAAAATCATAGGCATTGTTACTTCAAAACAGGCCTGGGACATCCTTAAATCATCCTACCAAGGAAATGACAGGGTCAAAATAGTCAAACTGCAGACCTTGAGGACACAATTCGAGACTTTAAGAATGACAGAATATGAAAATGTGTATCAGTTTATGACCAAAGTCATGGGAATCGTAAACCAGATCAAGTTGACTAGTGAAGCCATCCTTGATCAACGCATTGTTGAGAAATTCCTCAGAAGTTTACCAAAGAAATTCGAAATGGTTGTTACAACAATCCTTGAATCCAAGGATTTGTCACATTTTTCAACAGATGAACTAATTGGTTCCCTGTTGACACACGAGACTAGACTGCATCTCACAGATGAGTCAATCTCCAATGCCTTCAAAACTCAATTCTCTTTCAACAGAGGGAGAGGCAGAGGGAGAAGCAGAGGTCACCAAGGAAGAGGGAGCAGTCTCAGTAACCCTCACTCTAGTGGAGGACACAAACAATAGATCCCGAATCAAAATTTCCAAGGTCACAGACAACAAAGTCAGAATCAGAGTTTCCAACCTCAAAGAGGCAGAGGGAGAAGATCAAATGACAGATCAAGCATATGATTCTATTACTGCAAAAAGTATGGGCACTATGAATCTGAATGCATGAAGAAGCAAGTAGATCAGCTCCCAGGCATAGTACATGTGTCAAATCATACAGGAGAAACCTCAGGAGGTATGTTTCTCTCATGTCACAAGTCTGAAGAACAACCTAAAGATCTCTGGTTGTTGGACAGTGGATGTAGCAATCACATGACAGGTAACAAAGATTTACTTTCATGCATTGATTCTTCAATTTCATCTGATATTACACTTGGAAATGATTCCTTAGTTAAAGTTCAAGGAAAAGGAACTGTACCAATTCTTACTAAACAAAATGTAAAGAAAGACATAAACAATGCCTATCATGTTCCAGATCTGAAACGTAATCTGCTAAGTGTAGGACAACTCATTGAACATGGCTATAAGGTACTTTTTGAGGGAGCATCTTGCAGGATATATGATAAAACCCCCAGCAAAAAATTTGATTTCTGAAATGCACATGACTCAAAATAGGATGTTTCCCCTGACCCTCAGAACTACAAATCTGATCCAAACATATGCACAAGGTGCATCCACCCCCAATGAAACTATGGTTTGTCATAAAAGATTTGGACATCTACCCTTTCAGAGTCTCTGTATTCTATAGAAGCACTCCATGGTCAAAGGTCTTCCTATCTTTATAGAACAAAATTCCCCATGTGAGTCTTGCATACTTGGAAAACATAAGAGAACTAGTTTTCCACAGTCCTCCACTCAAGCCAAACAACATCTCGAACTTGTTCACACTGAGCTATGTGGACCAATGAAAACAGAGTCAATAAGTGGTATCTTTTACTTTCTAACATTTATTGTTGACATTAGCAGGAAAATATGGATCTATTTTCTCAAACACAAGTCTAAAAATTTTGCAAAATTCAAAGAATTCAAAGCAGAAGATGAAAAATAGAGTGGCAAATATATAAAATCTCTCAGGTCTGATGGAGGAGGAGAATATAACTCCAACGTATTTGCAAATTTATGCAAATCACAAGGCATTATCATGCAAACTACAACCAGGTATACTCCACAACAGAATGGAGTGGCTGAAAGAAAAAACTAGACAATAATGAACATGGCAAGAAGCCTACTCAAAGAGAAATGTTTGTCAAATATTTTTTGGGCTGAAGTAGTAGCATGCTCAACTTATCTCTTGAATAGATTTCCAACCACAAGTCTAAAGATGAAAGTCCCTCAAGAAGCATGGAGTGGGACAAAGCTAAATGTTGCACATCTAAGGACATTCAAATGCATAGCATACGTTCACATAGCTTCTGAATTAAGGAAGACACGAGATGATAGAAGTGAGAAATGTATCTTTACTGGATACAGTGAAACATCTAAAGCTTACAGACTTTACAATCCAATCTCAAAGAAACTAATTCTCCACAGAGATATAAAATTTCTGGAAAATCAACTCTGGAACGAATCTGAAAATCAACAAATGGATAGTCAAAATCCATTGTTGTCCAGTCCTGAAAACTCAGAAAATTCAGGACAGCCAATACCTCAACCTGCTCTTCCAAGATTGTAGGTACAAGGACAACCTGAAAATTCTCAGGATAACTCAACTTCAAGCAAAGAATCATCCTCTGAACTTCCAAATCAGAGAACTCGAAGTTTGAGATAAATCCATCAACAATTGGATGACATTGAACAACACAATATTTTTGCATTAATGTCATATCAACCTATGTCTTTTAAAGAAGAAACTAAGGAGCCACATTGGGTTCAAGCCATGAACCAAGAGATTGACTCCATTGAGAAGAATAAGACATGGGATCTTGTTGATTTGCCCAGACACAAAAAGAGTATTGGTGTCAAGTGGGTTTACAAAACTAAACTCAATGAAAAAGGGCAGATTGAAAAACACAAGGCAAGACTTGTTGCCAAAGGATTCTTACAACAACCAGGTATTGATTATGGTGAAACTTTTGCTCCAGTAGCAAGATTAGACACTGTAAGGAATCTATTGGCCATAACAGCCAACACAAATGGAAAGTATACCAAATGGATGTCAAGTCAGCTTTCCTGAATGGTTTCTTAGAAGAAGAAGTTTATGTCAATGAACCACTTGGATTTGAAGTCCAAGAGCAACCAACCAAAGTATATCGGTTGAAGAAAGCCTTGTATGACTTAAAGCAAGCTCCAAGAGCTTGGAACAACATAATTGACACTTACCTGATCAAAAGTGGTTTCAGCAGAAGCCAAAATGAGCCAACTCTTTACACCAAAACATATCAACACGGTAAAATTTTGATTGTATGTTTATATGTTGATGACATGATATATATTGGAAATTTTGAATTAACCAATTTTAAACATGCCATGCAATCTGAGTTTGAGATGACAGATCTTGGAATAATGAAATATTTTTTGGGGATTGAGGTTGATCAATCAACCAAAGGAATTTTTGTCTATCAGAAAAAGTATGCAACAAACATCATCAAAAGATTCCACATGGAAGAATGCAATCCAACAGAAACCTCTATACCCCTAGGAACAAAATTGAGCAAGAAAGATGAAGGCCCTACAGTGAACCCTACCCTGTACAAAATTTTAGTAGGCAGTTTGTTGTATCTTACAACAACTAGGCATGATATTATGTATGCAGGCAACCTTGTTTCCAGATACATGGAATCCCCCAAATATTCTCACTGGAAGATGGCGAAACGAATTCTGAGATATGTTGCAAGAACTCTCAATTTTGGCTTATGGTACACTAAATCTGATGATCATCATCTCTCTAGTTACATAGACAATTATTTTGCAGGCAACCTAGATGACAAGAAAAGCACCTCAGGACATGTTTTTCACCTGGGCACGAACCTGATTTCATGAGCATCAAAGAAGAAACCAATTGTATCAATATCTTATGCAGAGGTAGACTATGTCGCTTCTACCTCAGCTTCCTGTCAAGCTGTGTGACTGAGAAGAATATTGAAATATATGTCACATACAGAAAATGATCCAACTCCTATCTTTTGTGACAACACCTTAACAATTGCTCTATCCAAAAATCATGTGTTTTACAAGAAAAGAAAACACACTGACACTTGCTTTCACTTCATCCATGAGATAGTCAGTAATGGTGATATTGCACTTCAATTCTGCGGCTAGATCAACATGTAGATATCTTCACAAAGCCACTCGGAAAATCCGTTTTTGATTTTCAAAGACAACACTTGGGCATCATCAGTGTTGATGTTTGTAACTATTGAGTTTAAGAGGGAGTGTTAAATATAATGTAACCTCAACAGTCTGACTATACATTGTCAGTTGTCTTAGCCAACTATACTATCATTTCCTGATTGCCTGATTTTCTTGAGCCTATTTAGCTCAGCTAGTTTCCCTTTTCTATTGTACTCTTTTCTTCATATACCTAATATACTGAATACTATTTCCGCTCTGCTCTTTCCGAGTATTCTTTGCTTCACATTTTATCACCTCCCTCGATCGGCCTGCTACACCCTCGCCATTATCCTTCCCTTGAGCGGCTTGATGCAATGCCTTTGCACAGTCTCCCTTATCCTTCCCGTACCAGTCATCATTTTCCAAGCCAACATGTGGTCACAGTGTCTTCCTCTAGTGTAGTGATATCTGTGAACCCTACCAACAAATGCTGTAAAATGATGGCGAATTCTTCATCCCTGATGTGCCCGTAGAAAACAAATTTATTTAGAATCAACGCAATTCTGACTGAAACTAAAATTTACACTTTCTTCACCCTGTTTCATGAGGTATTTCGCATTAACCTTGATTTCCTATTTTTATGTTAAATTCAATGAAATTATAATGATTCAGAATTCTTGATTGTTAAGCTTAAATATTTATATCTTGGAGATGAATAAGGTTTGGGGTAGATTTTAGTATATTGGCAAGTATCAGATTTCTATTTTTGTTAGCCTTCAAAAGTTAATGGTCCTGCTAGCGATATAAATTGGATTGTGCTTAGAATACTTAAAATAAAATTTTGGGGAAATTTTGGTGTATATCCATCTTGTGCCGCCCTTGTTCTGGATTTTGGTTTTCCATTTGCCTTTAAAGCGTAAAGTTCAAATCCAGCGACATAAATGGACTTGTGCTCTGAATAATTCAAATGAAATTTCAACAAGATTTTGGTGTATATCCAGCTTTTGTCCTGGCTCTTGTCCCGTATTTCGGTTTGTCTGTAAAGCTTAAAATTCGAAATGAGTGACACATGGTCGCTTCTGCTCGAGGAATTCACACAAAAATGAGGAAAACTATTCAGTATTTGAGGTTGTTGTCCATGTTTTCACTATTGCAAATTTGGATACAGTACTGAAATTGACAATTTAAATGCTTTGAAGCTTAAAGAATGAGGCTCCAAAATTTTCCAGTCTCCTCTTTATATTTATATTAACTGGATTTCTAATTTGATGTTGATTTTCTGAATCCTTTGGTTAATTACTATTTGCTTCTTCTACCCAGAAAAATGAAAAATAAAATCACTCACGGCATAAATATTCGAAAATAAGAAAAACGAGATTGGGAGGAGGATTAGGAAGAAAGAAGATTCTTGGGAATTTAGTGGAGCGTAAGAGGATTAGGAAGAACAGAAGATTCTTTGGAATTTAGTGGAGCCTTAAAATGAAATCACTTACTCTATAAATATTAGAAAACAAAAAAAACTGAATGGGAGGAGGATCACGAAGAATATAAGATTCTTGGGAATTTGTATTCTTGGGAATTTACTGGAGCGTGCAAAAAGCTGCTTTGTATATTGTTAGTTTTATTTTAAAACTAGGCACCTTTTGTTTCCATTCTAGTCTTGGATTTCTACGAGCATTGGATTGAAGGGATATATCGCTGGATATTTCATAATCTCTATTAAGTTTTGAGTCTTTTGTTTGAGTTGTTTTCGAAAAAGGTTTGGGCTATTAAAGGTGGTTTTATTGATAATGGATGGGTTTTATTGGTGGGAAATTCTAACTATATCACGTGGAAATATTACCTATAGAGTTGAAGATTCAAACTAAAGGGTATTTTTATTTATTTATTTATAGAATTACATCCTAGTTTCAATTTTTTTCATAAATGATTATATTTTGTATTAAAACAGTGTTATTTTTTAATTGGACAACTCTTAAGAAAGCAATGGCTTGGATTATATGTTCAAAATGAAGACTTTTGAGTTAAAAAACTTTCCTAATCTATAAAGTTCCAAAACCAATTTGCTTTGAACATTAAAGTTTAATGTGTTTTTTGGTTGTGGTATTTTGACAAATAGTTAGCAGATTTTGTCCCCTTGAGTTGCGCTAGGGTTTAATATTAGGGTTTGATTGTGTGTTTGTGGCAAGTAAATGATGTAGATATAGAAATGACATATAATCAACATGATGCAAGACAAATAGCACAATAAATAGCCACAAATACCTCAAATTTGATTTTACTTATATTAATAGGTCGTAGGTTAAACATTCTACAAAACAATGATTTTTTTCCGGGGATATTTGGTCGAAATATGGTGAGAAATTGTTAGGTTCGTAGATTTGAGTGATTATTTCTGTATAATTCGAGTGCCTTTGGGGTTTTTCAACATGTTGAATCCATTTCTGCATTCAGAAACGGATTTTGAACAACAAAATATAGTGATTCATGTAAATTTATGTCACCAGATTCCGACGAAAAAAATCATTTCGTAGAACAACTAGACAATGCCATAATAATAGCTGACCTCATACAAAATGGAGTAGATATATAGAATATATATAATACAATAGAGTGTGCAGCCGATGATGCCTCCAAGATACAAGATAGACATGAAGATCTAGGCTTCCAAAACCCTCTCCAAGTTGAATACCAAGTAACACTGAAGTCCAACTGTTACCCTCTATTATAGGTGATGCCCTCTCTGGCACAATGCACA
>WSFP011415370.1:0-23837 GCA_009831015.1 Picea engelmannii | reverse complement strand
GACTTCCTATTTTGCCTATTACAATTATACTTTAACCAATCCGAAAAAGGGGATTTGGTCTTTTACAATAGTCAACATGATCAATCTGAAATAGGGGATTAATCTAATGAATAATACCACAATAATAATTAGAATACACTTTGCAGTTACATTATTTCAACAAGGAGGACACGCGTCAATCGATCATGTACTCCGGGTGAAAGAACTCTGGGAAAGATCAAGTGAGGAGAAGTTGAGATTTGAAACTCTTGAAGCCCAGAGAATCGGAGACCCGAAGTAAACGTCAACTATCGAATCGTCTGAAGTAGAACCTGACCGTCAATCACCAAGAGGTTATGTGTCAATATATTAGTAACTCTAGAGGAATCTATTTGAGAGTTTTTCAGTTGATATTTGAAACTCCCGAAGCCCAGAGAGCCAGAGATTCGAAGTAAATCTTGACCGTTCGATCATCCGAGAGGATCTCAACCATTGATCTGCTAAGATCCATGCATCACCAGATCCAGGGCTTCATAAAAAAGCCAGTGGGGCCTGATAAATTTTGAAATTTGAGATTTCTGAAGTCTGAAGATCCGAAGTAAGCCTCAACCATCAAATTAAGGAGGACACACGGTGTAGATCCATGGACTTCGGGTGAAGACCCGAAGTGAATCTTATTCATCTGATCCAATTCGGGAGAATTGGAAGTGTGATAGCATGGAAACTCCTGAAGTCCCAAAGCCCAAAAAGTTGAAGTGATGGAGCACGATGATGTCACCTGGATGTGATGTGGACCCCAAAATTTCTGAAGTGACATGGCTTGTGGACATCACCTGGGATGATGTGGACACATTGAATGTGTGTCATGTGTCAGTAAATTTTGAGCATTTGGAGTATTGAAAAGTAAGTTAGAACGTGACACGTTTCACCCGCCTAATTGGGCCACGTGTCTGCTTCCAATATTTCTCCATGTGGCAATAGATCATGCAATTCGAAGATTGGGCACTCTAGAGGGGAAATATGTGACAGGTTGCATTGGTTTGAAAGATCCCAAAGGATGGAGTACATATCAACCATTGATTCCAGAAGACACACATCGAAGAATTGTCGAATTCGGGTGAAATCACTCTGGGAGAAAGTAAAAGAGGAAGGTTTGAAACTTCTGAAGCCCGAAGAGCCGAAGTGATTCACTGTCATTGATCTGTGGGAGGACACCAGTCAACAGATCATGAAATCCACATAAAATTGTTCCGAGAGAAGGCAAGAAAGGAAAGTTGAGACTCCCGAAGCACAAAGTCATAAAGTGGATCTCAATCGTTGATCGTGATAAAGGATGAGGACCGTTGATTCAGTCCTGGCTGAAAGTTTTGAAGTCCCGAATCTCTGTACAAGTGATTTTTTAGCTAAGCGTAGGGTCATGTTCGTAGGGTCATGCTAAGGGAAGGAGGGATAAGGGCCAAATTGGTTTTCCTTGAGACAGAAAAGTGTTAAGGAAGGATTTAGCAGCAGTTGCTATCCGTGGTCACCTGGCAAGGTGGTTTGAAGGAAGCGCCTACACATGATGAGTTTTGTGTTGGCCAAGGATAACAGGACACTGTTATTTTCGAAGAATGGGGATATGATCTCCGTGAATAAAAAAAATAATAAAGAGACATGTAGCATGGTTTGGCAATTTTGTTTATCATATGCATAATTATAACAAAATGGTCGCTTGCAAATTTTGCAGAATTAAAGGGATTAAGCACATCAGCTCAGGATGCGTATTGAGGAAATGGAAGAAGGCAAGGGAGCCTCCAGTCATGATAAGGAGTTTGAATACCAAAATACCACAGTTGGTAATGCAGAGATAGATTCCAATGGATGCAAGGGAAAAGGAGAGCAGGAAATGCTACTAGAAATGGTAAGAAGCCTAAAGATGGAAATGCAAAGCTACAAAGCAGACAACGAGAGACTGATGAGAGAGAAAAGTTAGATAAATGGTCGAGTGTTGCAGAGATTAAATCAGCTACAGAGACAAACAAAGAAGGGATAAAACTCAAGACAAGAGGAAGAGGGAAGGTGCCATGAAAGAAGGGATGATTGTGGAAGAGCGGATCATTCCAAAAGTGCTAGCATAGCTCATGGACACCACTCACATCCTTACTCAGAAATAAAGCTTTATGCATCAGAAGATATCGTAAGTAGTCCAAAGGTGTCTCTTGTAAGACACCAAAGAAGGAAACAAGCCACCTTCCTTGGATGGTGAAAGAGAAAGGGAAGATGATTTCGAAGAATGGTTTCTTGGAATCTAGAGATATTTTCAGTTTCATAACTATTCATCGAACTTGGAAGCCAGGATTTCCACCTACCATTTACACGGGAAAGTTGCAATGTGGTGGGACCAATTGAAGAAAGTGGAACATGTTAATGAAAGTAGGATCACTTGGAAGCAGTTCAAGAAGTGCTTCCAGAAGGAGTACCTCTCAGAGCATATCTATGACAAGAAAATCCAGGAGTTCTTTGAATTTAGGTTTGGAAGCATGACTATGGAAGAGTACGAGAAGAAGTTCTTGGTATTGTTAAAGTATGTCAGGTTCATTGGTGATGAGAAAGTGAAAATACAGAGATTTATAAGTGGAATGCCAACCTTTTATAAGGAAAAGATCAAGTATGATGAGCCCAAGACCTTGAGTGAAGCTATCAGGAAGGTTAAATACCTATATGAGCAAGGCCAGGGAAGAGAATCCCTGCAGAAATCTTGGAAGGACAAGAAAAATGTGAAGTCTGATCAGAGGATGAAAGGATTCAAACCTCCCTTTGATAGGAATCAGACTAATAGAAATCATCAATATCAGTATGCTAAGGGGGATTTCAAGAAAGAAGATTCCTTGGGAAAAAGGGGAAGACCACCAATCTAATGCTAGGGATGCAAGGAAGATCACATGTACAAGGATTTCCCACATAGAAAGGACAAAGTGAAGACTATGCATAACATCCAAGAGGATACAACAATCGAAGATATGGGAAGAATCTATGCAGCTTTAGATGATCGACAAGCAGAGTACCAGTCCAATATGATCGAGGTGGAAGTTAAGATCATAAATCAACCTGTTTCTATTTTGATTGATTCAGGAGAAATTCATTGCTACATTGATCCTAAGATAGTGGATAGATTACATTTAGAGAAAAGTAAACTTGGAAAAGAAATTTTGGTTCAGTTAGCCACTGGAACCAAAAGAAGAATCCATGATATGGTCAGAAGTTGTTCCATAAGTATTAATGGCACGAATACTAGTATTGATCTAAATATCATACCATTGGGGTCTTATGATATTCTAATTGGAATGGATTGGTTGGAAAAGCATCATGTTGTCCTAGATTTTCATAATAAGACATTTACCTGTCTTGATGGAAATGGAAAACAGAGCATTGTGAAAGGAATTCCAAGACCCATATCTATAAGGGAGATTTCAGCCTTACAATTAAAAAGATTCTTTAGGAAAGGATGTCAACTGTATGCAGCTCATGTGGAAGAGCCAGATAATACAAAAGGGCCAAGCCTTGAAGATTTCTCAGTACTACAGGAATTTGAAGATGTATTCCGAGAAATACTCGGATTTCCACCAAGAAGAGAGATATATTTATCAATTGATTTAGTGCTAGGAGTTGCCCCGGTGTCAAATACACCTTACAAAATGAGCACACCATATTTAAAAGAATTACAAATGCAGTTGGAGGAATTGTCTAATAAAGGTTACATACATCCAAGTGTTTCACCTTGGGGAGCACCAGTACTTTTTGTCAAAAAGAAGGATGGAACCTTGAGGTTGTGTATTGACTTCTGACAGCTGAACAAGTACATTATAAAGAACAAGTATCCTCTACAATGAATTGATGACCTCTTTGATCAGCTAAGAGGAGCAAAGATATTCTCAAAGATTGACCTGAGGGAAGGATACCATCAGGTAAGAATCAAGGAAGAACACATTCATAAGATAGCCTTTAGGACCAGGTATGGGAATTATGAATTTGTAGTGGTGCCTTTTGGACTGACCAATGCACCAGTTGTCTTCATGTGCTTAATGAATGGGATATTCAGGAATTATTTGGATAAATTTGTCATAGTGTTCCTGGATGATATACTTATCTATTCTAATTTTGAAGAGGAGCATGAACATCACTTAAGATTGGTATTGCAAGTACTGATAGAACATCAGTTATATGCCAAGTTGAGTAAGTGTTATTTTTATCGAAAGTAGATCCATTACTTGGGACACATTATTTCAGAGTAGGGCATAGCAGTAGATCCAAAGAGGATCGAAGCCATTAGAGGATGGAAAACACCCAGAAATGTGTCAGACGTCAGATCTTTTATGGGATTATCTGGTTACTATAGAAGGTTCATAGTAGGGTTCTCTAATATTTATCATCCAATCAATTCTTTTCAAAAGAAGGGAACTAAATTTGAATGGACACTCAAGTGTGAAAATAATTTTAATATGTTGAAGGAATTACTTACTAGTGCACCTGTGTTAAATATTGTTGACCCAAATGAAATTTTTGTGGTATGTACAGACACATGTAAGGAAGGACTTGGGGGAGTCCTCACGTAAAATGGACATGTCATTGGATATAAGTCCAGAAAGATTAAGGAACATGAGAGGAACTATGCCACCTGCGACTTGGAGCTTGCTTCCATTTTTCACGCCTTGAGGATGTGGAGGCATTATCTCATGGGGAAGAAAATTGAATTAAGGACAGACCACATTGTCTTGAAGTACCTTTTTGAACAGCCAACCTTGAATCCCAGGAAAACAAGATGGCTGGAGTTTTTAAGTGAATATGACTTCGATATCAATAATATCAAGGGAAAGGAGAATAAAGTTGTCAACACACTTAGTAGAAGAGTGCATATCATGCATGCTATTGTTGTCAGTATGCATCAATCAGACTTGAAGAGCAGAATTTTAGATGGCCTTGTTACAGAGCAACATTACCTATAGGTAAAGGAAAACTTACAGTAAGGAGATGTACAACAGAAAATAAAGGAGTATGAGATAAAGGAAGACAGATTACTCATGCATAAAAATAGAATCTATGTTCCTAGTTCTAGAGAACTGAGAAATTTGGTACTAAAGGAAATGCATGATGTTCCTTATGTTGGACATCCCAGTTACCAGAAAAAAATTACAACAGTAAGAAGCCAGTTATTTTGGGTTGGAAGGAAGAAGGATTTTTCTGATTACATCGCTCAATGTATGGAATGTCAAAAGGTAAAGGATGAGCATAGGCACCCAACGGGTTTGCTACAGCCATTGCCAATTCCAGAGAAGAAATGGGAAGTGATCACCATGGATTTCATCATAGGATTACCCAGAATGAATAAGCAACATGATTCAATCATGGTGGTGGTTGACAAATTAACAAAGGCTTCTCATTCTATGCATGTGAAGACAATGCATACAATGGCTAATATTGCTGAAATTTTCATGAAGGAAATTGCTAGGTTGCATGGGATACCTAGGACAATTGTCTCTGATGGAGATATAAAGTTTACCTCCAATTTATGGAGGGGATAGTTTAAAGGATTTGGCACAAATATAAACTTTAGCATAGCATATCATCCCCAGACAGATGGGAAAATAGAGAGAGTCAATTGAATAATCGAAGACTTGTTGAGAATGTATGTGATGGATAAGCCATCTAAGTGGGAAGATTACTTACACTTGGTTGAGTTTGCATATAATAATGGGTATCACGCTTCATTGAGAATGAGCCCATTTGAAGCCTTGTGTGGTAGGAAATGAGATACTCCAGTAAGCTAGGACAAGCCAACAGATAGAGTGGTACTTGGGCCGGAGTTGCTCAAGGACATGGAAGACCAGGTGGTTAAGATCAAGGAGAATATAAAAGCAACTCAGGATAGACAGAAAGTTTATGGAGACAAGAAAAGGATAGCTAGAGAATTTAAAGTAGGGGAGCATGTACTTTTGAAATTGGGTAGTTGTACAAAGCTGGTAGCTAGATTATGTGGTCCATTTGAAATATTGGACAGAATAGGTCCAGTTGCATACATGTTTGCATCGCCTGATTCCATGAATGTGAATAATGTATTCCATGTATATTTACTAAATAAATATGTACATGACCCTAACCATGTTATTGATTGGCATCAGATTCAGGTAGAGACTAAGGAACATTTTCAAGTTCATCCAGTGCGGGTATTGGACAGAAAAGTCAAAATGCTCCGGAATCGAGTTATAGAGATGGTAAAAGTCCAGTGGACCTGCTATGGTTCTGAAGATGCTACCTAGGAGAATGAATATGCCATGTGAGCAGATTACCCATAGCTTTTTGAATAAATTTGAGATTTTGATCTTTATTTTTGTATATGCACTGAGGATAGTGAAAAAATAAGGGGGAGGGGATGTAACACCCCAGGTTTTGAACCCCCATTTTAAATAATTCATCGTTACAATGCTGAGAGGCCAGAGTGACCAAAAAATTATTAAAAGGCCAATGTGCCCAATATATGTAATTTTTTTATCATTATTAATAATAAATACACAGATGGTTTCTAGACGGACAAGGACTAGAGTTATAGGGCGCTATGATTCCACAAGAGAGGGGGATTGAGGGGCTAAGTGTTTATTCATATTATAATTACCCTTTGTCTAAGGGAGGGTATCGATTAAGTGAGCTTCTTGGGGAAGGCCAGGAGGTTCTTGATTCTCCCCGAAATTACTTAAAAATGCCTCTAGTCTGATGGGGGGGTTGGTCGTTGGCTCGTTTGCTCCTTCATTTTTGCATTTGCACCATTATATCCCTCATGCACTTTCATGCACACACCTCCATGCACCCACTTACCGTTTCATTGATCCATCCATCATCCGCATCTTGGCTTGGGAAAGGGAGTTGAACTGTTGAATATTAACCATGAGATAGTTGGTTGTAGTGGTCACTGGTGTGATCCATCCATGACCTGAGGCCGCATCTCTGAGATGCGTTGGCTTGTGTCCAATGTTTCTCATAGTTTTGAGTCCTGAGAGTTCCATCATTGAGATTCTGGACCAGTTGTGCTAGAAGCCCGAATAAGGAGAAGGACTACCTGAAGGACTGTGTGGCAATGAAGGGTGGAGGTCCGTTCTCTCGAGTGGTGCAAGTTTGGTAGAAGAGAGATGGGTAATTGTATTGTTGTGAGAGATGGGAATCCTGTGAGAGCTTGGGTGCTGACTGGTTTGGGAAGCTAAGGACACTCTGGAATCGTCCTTGTGGATTCATATCCCTGGCTTGGTGGTGATGCTAATGTTGAGATTTGGAATAATAGTGTCTATGGTTGGGTGGAACATCCTTGGTCTGCAACCAATTGGTGTCATATTTCATAAAAATAAGTACTCTTTATTATGGTATCATTTACATGTATATGAATGTATTTTCCGTTGTGTATATTTAATTATCATTTAATTGAATCTTTAGACTATGCATGCTTGTTGGATATTGTTGTGCATGTCGTTAAAGTCTTTTATTTTATGCATCCTTAAATTTAAAAGGGTATCTATAAGAGAAAGAAATCCAAGGGTAGGCTTGAAGGTAGCATGCCCCGGCCTATGGGTGGCTGGGTATGTTACACCAACACTCAACTATGACTCATCCTGAGTCACTTAGGTCTGGACAATGCTACTTCGAAAGCCTCGAGATTAACTCGAGCTGCCTCAAATTGCCTCTTTGCCCGAGCCTCCTTCTCAATGATCTCCTGGATTGTCTTCTCCATAACAGTCCCTTCCAGGCGTTGTTCTACTGCTGCAACTACTTGATCTAGTTGTGATCATTGTCTATCAATCTCTTCGAACACCTTACAAGCTTCATCCTGCATTGGTTGTAGCTTCAGTGTTACTTCCATTACCTTACCCTGGAGGGAAGTGATATGTTTTTGTAATGTGCATTTCTCTTGGGATATCTTCAAACTTTCCACTATGGTGAGTAGCTTCATCTGCGCCTACAACGTAAATGCTTGTTGTTGCGCCTCCTATAACTGCGCTTCTAGCTTCTTTAGCTCTGGATCCTCAGTGAGGCATTCATATGTCTAGGTGCTTATATCACTTAATTGTTTGCATTCCAAGGTGAGGGATCTTATACTTGCTACTATGTTTTTAGAGGTCTCCTCCCTCTAGTCATGCACCTCCTCTAGAGTGCTCGACATTGTTTGGGCCTCAAGTTCTGTTTTCCTAGCCTGAAGCTGCTAGAGGGTCTCTACGAGATTCACTACTTGAGATTTGACCAACTCTTGCTCCTCCTGTACCAATCTTGGCACAAAGCGACATGATTTATTTACCGCTTCTTTGACCACGACCTGTTCTACAAGCAAATGCTCTTTTTCCCTCTGTAGCTGGGATTTTTCCTCCTGGAGTTTCGCCTGAAGCTCTGCTTTCTTGCTTTCATGGGCAGCTACATTGTCCTGCGCTGCTCATAATTTTGCTAAGACTTTGTATTTCTCCTTTTTCAAGGCTTCTGTAGCCTTCTCCTTCTCTTCCAAAGCTCTTTGGAACTGGGCTTTTGTTGCATCTGCAAACCTTCTTAACTGGGTTGGTTCATCCCCCAATTATGTAGTCTATTATTAGGAAGGCCCAGACGATGCAGTAGGTACTACGCAGACCAAGCAAACAATTTGTTTCAATTCCTTCAATTCTCTCTCAATCCTTCTGCATAACTCCTCCTCCTTCTCTCTATATCTCTGCAACATGTCTTCAGAGGCATCCTCCATATCTCCTCAGACCAAACTAATTTTTTCCTTAGTGAGAGTGGCCTCCAACTGCGGCTTATTGGTGCGCGTTTTATTCCTTTCTAAAGGTTTCTTCAGAGAAACTTTCTTCTTTTGCGATGTCACTATCCCAACAGGGGGATATTCAGGTGGTGTAGCTTCACCTCCTCCTTTCTCTTCTTCTCCTTTATCTCCTCCTCCCCGTCCTTCTGCTTCATCTTCTCCTCCTTATGGCGAGCTAGACCGGTTATCTCCAGAAGTGTTTTCCTCTTCATCACTCTCTATGTCTTGGAATTTAGACTATTTTTTCTGCTTCTTTGTCCCACTGGACTGTCTGACATGTTCAACTCATGTAACTACTGGGTTTCCTATGGTGTCAGTGTCGAATAATTTTGCATCGGTGACAGGTATAAGAAATTCCTCTGGCCATTCCTTTGTAATATGATCGATATCTTCATCTGTCACCTTGTAGTATGACTATAATTCTTCCTAGTGATCATCTCTTTCCATGGTTATGTAAATGAAATGGGGATCATCACAGAAATTTGCTATGGGTCGGTATTGATGTAGGGTGCATGGTGTCATATGCTGGAATGATTCAATGGTGACCTTTAAGTGTTGATAGTATCCATGGAACATGGCATTGGACTGCCACTACTTCATCATGTCATTGGTATACCATAGGGTGGAAAATCGAGTGGCCAAGGGCTCTGTAGGTTCGATCTCTGGGAAGGTAGCTCCTTTAGGCATCTGCTAAGCCACAAATGTGATCAAGATTATCAACGAACTGTAATGAAATTCATATCCCAAGTCCCAGGCTTCACGACAATCCTTTTCTAATTCGTTGACGAGGTATTCTGCCCAGTTCATATGCATTCCCTCCACACACTTTCTTGCGAGGTATACCACGAACCTGGTGACTTGTGTGGGGCAGTTCTTCCTCACTAGAATTATCCTATATAGAGGCCACCTTGTAACCTTATTGTCCTTTTTCTACCTCTCTGTAAGCTTCCTTGATGCGTTGTGCTAACGAATGGTCTGAGGCCTTCCTTGGATAAAACTATTAAGGGTCGGGACCCTTCACACTTAAACCTATGATTCGGGGGATTAACATTAGATCCACAGTAATCCTTCTGTCAAGACATAGATATCTTCCACGATATCACAACAAAAGGATTTTAACGCAAGCGTTAACCTCCTGGAAACGAAACCATTTGTTGGCATAGGGGAAAACCTAGGGTTCAACGCTTAACAATGAACCAACAAAACCTCGACTATCATCCCTTTTGGAAACACATGAAAATCAGGCAAAGTCTCACCCGAGGTAGAAGCAGGGGGGTTTACAAGACACAGGTGTCTGTAACCAGGTTGGGACATAGATCTATGATAAGATTACTTCATAGAACATTTTGTTAATGGTTAGGAAGTGACATGCATTAGTATATTAACCCTATTAATGTCGCAGAACATAACCAAATATAGATCAGCGCAATAACAACAAATGGCAATATACGCTGAGCACTTAGCATTTAGCACTTAGCACTATAAGTTAAATATAGCATTCATTTAACCTTAACACAAGTAAAGTACTTAAGCAACAAAGGATCTATCTATTACACATCATAATCAAAGCACTAAGCAGATTCATAACAGAAATAACATAGCACAAAGAAACCCATGAGACACTAGATATACGTGGTTCACCACAAGGTGGGGCTATGTCGACAAACAACTTTGCCTCTTTATTATTCACCAAACTCTTACATTCATTCACTCATGTGTACTAATCCATAGAGTCGAGCTTCACACAAGCCTGGAGATCTACGCACTAAGCACTAGATCCTCCTTCCAAAAATAGGTCAACGCACAAATCCAACACTCTATCAAGCACAAATCCTTAACGCACATGCATTCCTTTGCACAAAGCAACTCAAACTACTTGAACTTATATAATTCTACAATACATTCTTATTTATTTATATTTTAAAAACCCTTACAATAAGACCTAAACATGGGAAAACCCCATGGGCCGACATCCCATAAACTCGTTACAAAAACCCTTGAGGACCCTTTACTAGGTCCACATAACCCTAAAAATTGTTGAGATCCGTGATCTTAGCTCCACCTAGGAGCTCCTTCTTCGACCATCATATTGAAGTCCAAAAGTGGGCCAAAACTGACCAAATTGCCCCCAAAACTTAGTCGAGGGCCAACAGTGTATGATGACTAGATCTGTCTGCAAATCCTAAGTATACTGAAGACTCCGTTGACATCTGCCAACCAAGGGAAAACTCAATAAGCAAGTTGAAGACAAAAAATAAAGGGAAATTATATATACACTAAATTACATTAGTATACAAAGGGTTACGCCCAATATTTGGGGCTCAATCGTAATATATTTTCAAGTAGAGCCCATTCCTGGGCTCAACCAACATGTTCCCTTCATATTCTTCTAATTCATAGTCTCATTTTTCCAAGACACGTTGCATGATATAGATATTGTGCCACATGGGTTTGAACTTTCCTTGCCCCAGTGGTTCTTTGGCTTGATCATATAAAAGTACCAAGTCACCCTCAGCATACAATCAATGACAAACAGACTTATCGTATTGGACCTTGACACGTCTTTTATTTGCTTCGATAGCCATAGAGGCATCTCAACATTTCTCGTCAAGGATATTTAGGTGCATGAGGCATCGTTCGATATCGGAAGTGACAAATAGGAGTGCAATTGTCAATCTAAGAGAAGGTATTTCGCATTCAATAGGTAAGATCGACTCCACACCATGTACTAACTGTAAAGAAGAAAATATGGTGGTAGTCTTGACCGAGGTTCGGTATGCCCAAAGTGTGGGATATAGCATGATATGCCAGTCAAATTTTCTCTGGCTGATAGATTTCTGCAAAATGGTCTTGAGAGACTTGTTTATGGCCTCTACCTGTCCATTTTCCTGGGGTTAGTAAGGGGAAGAGTGAGCATGCTTAAACCCTAGTTTAGCTACTAGTTCTTCCATCATTTCATTCTGAAAGTGACTTCCATGATCAGTGACAATATCACTTGGGATTTTGAACCTGGTGATAATTTGATTGAATACAAACAAGGTAGAAGTCTTCCCGTCAGATTTAACTGTAGGCATGGCCTTGGCCCACTTAGTAAAGTAGTCTATGACCACGATAATGTGTATATTTCCCCCAACTAAAGTTGGGTTGCAATCCAAAAAGTCCACCCCCCACTTGATGAAGGGACCGAAAGTAATGAATGGATGGAGAGGGGCTGGATGCGAGCACATTTTTCAAGTGAACACCTGGCAGGGGTGACACTTCTTAACTGCTTCAACACAATCTTTAAATATATACGGCCAAAAATAATCAGCTTGCAAAATGTTTTGGGTTGTTGCAAGTTCAGATAGATGACCACCACAAGCCCCACTATGGAAATCATTTAGAATCGACTCAGCTTCTTTGTGAGTTAAACAACGGCACAAGATATTGTCTACTCCTCGATCATACAAAGTGTCACCACCGATAAGGTAGTTATTAGCTTCATATCTTATACATCGTCGGTCATCTCGCGAGAGATGTTAATGGAACTTCAAAGTTTGAAGACAGAGAACAATTTCTCCATACCAAGGGTAGACGACGAGACAAGGAAAATATGTTCATCCACAAAAGAATCAACATGAATAACATCCTCGTCCAATCGTGGGAAGTCATATATTAACTCTGCAAAGACTAGTGATTTTTTGGATTTCGCAAAAGATAAATCAAGATAAAATTCTTGTAAAATGACATTCCATTTATTGTATTTTCCCCCTCTGATATGCCTAGTAAGGATGCATTGAAATGGATTGACATCGGCAACCACAGTAGTTTTTCAAATCAATATATAATGGCGTAATCGTTGGACTGTGTGAATGAAAGCCAAATATATCTTTTCAACATGAGAATATTTGAGCTCGGGACCAACTAAGTTTCAACTAAGATAGTAAATGACGTCCTCGTGGAGATCAGCATCCTCCTGAACCAATACCATACCAATCATCTCTTCGGACACAGTGACATAAAGTAAGTAAACTCTAATGTAGTCAGGAGACTTTAGGAGAGGCGTCGATACCAAGGATTTCTTCAAAGAATTGAAGGATTCTTGAGCTTTCTCATCCGAGATAAAAGGGGTGTCCTTCTTCAAGAGATGCATGAAACACTTAGTAATATTGGCATAGTTCAATATAAACTGACGTAAAAAGTTAATTTTACCATGTAAACCTTGAAGTTGTCGAATAGTGTGCAGGGGAAGCAATCAAATTATTGCCTCAACCTTTAACGGATCTACCATGATCCCAGTCTTAGAGACTAAAAATCCTAGAAGACATCTTGACCTAATGCAAAAGATGCATTTATGAGGGTTCAATTGGATGTGATAATGACGAAATATTTCAAAAACTAGTCGAAGGTGCTTAGGGTGATCCACTCTCTTACACGAGTGAGAAGCAATATCGTCAAGATAAGCTTCGACTATATGCTTGAGATCGTGAAAAGAGAATTTTATAGCACATTGGAAGGTTGCTCCGACATTTTTAAGGCCGAAAATAATCTTTCGGTATGAGAAAGTACCCCAAGGAAAAATAAATGTCATCTTATTTTGATCTTCAGGTTTAATCTGAATTTGGTTATACCCTAAAAATCCATCCATGAAAGAAACAACTTTTCTTCCCGCACACTCGTTGAGGATCTGAACGATGAAAGGTGTCGGGAAGTTTTCCTTAGGACAAGCTTTGTTCAAGTCACAAAAGTCCATGCATACACGGATGGTTACTTGCTTCTTATTAATAGGAATGGGATTGGATACCCATTCAATCGAGGGAACCATATAGATGAAGCGAGAATTAAGCAGTTTCTCTACCTCTTCCTTAATAGCAGGGGCCTTCCTGGGATTGACATCTCTAAGAAATTTTTGAACAGGCCTAGCATCCGTGTAAGTTTTAATCTCATGTTCAGCAATTCAAGGATCGATTCCTGGCATCTCTTCATATGACCATGCAAATGCATCTCATAATTCCTTAAAGAGTTCGGTGTAGATCATGATTTCTTTTGGAGAACAATCTGCACCGATGTGTACATTTTCAATCTTTCCATGGGTAAGAGAGATATCGATCATGATCATAGGTGAGATACTCGCCATATTTCCTTCAGCATAAATGTCGTGCATATCAAGCGGAACTACAGCGTGACCGATTATCTCTCTCAAAGTAGATCTAAATTCATCTTGTTCGATTCTAGCAAGATCTAGGAGAAAATAAGACCAATGATGCATATCAATCCAAGGTTTGTTAGAACCATTCATGGCCTTGATGATAGCTCCACCCAAGGGCAAAGTCTCATCAAGGAATTCATGTGAACAAGATGACGAAGTGGCTCACACGGGCTCAAGAACATGAACCTCCTCATCTGTCTCGAGGTAATAGGATCGGGATCGGTGGAAGAGTCAAGAACAACTTGATATGTTATCTCTGTTGCCGAAAGTGGCATGGACATTCCAGCATGTGAATGACCTTTTCAGGACGTAGTCAAAGAAGGTAGGGTCTAAGGATCATTAAAATAGGAAGTATGGAAAGGAACAGACCTCTCTGATGAAATGGGCCTACTAGACATGGCGTAAATATGGTGAATCGATGCCATGAAGTTGAAGGTACCCATAAGGGATGAATACATTTTGAAACCGATATTCTCAGTTGTCGGCTAAGAATTGTCGACCACGGGGATTGACAATCCAACAGATGCACTGGGGCTAGAATACACAAAGGACAATTGATCGATCATCACAATATTCCCATCATGAGGAAAACAAACAGTACAGAAGACAGGTGATACGATGCCAGTCATATCATAAGTCCAATTGTGTCCTAGTAACAAGTTATAATCGATGGGTGCATCAACCACCTCGACATCCACCTCTACCGTATTCCCACCTAACTGGACTGGAAAGGCAGGAAGAATACCGTGAGGGTGGAAGAAACAACTGTCAAAATAAATCAACATGGTTGGAGACTGAGAGATATTCGGAGAGTCGAGGGCTTTCCAAAAGACCAAGGACATCACACATGTTGCAGTGCCTTCATCAACAACAGTACACTTGATGGTATGCTTCGAGAAACCACGTGGATTTGGAAAGCCACATGGTAAGGCAAGCGAGGCTTCACATCTGTGATGCCAAACTTGATAACTTTCTAGCAACTGGGATCTAGATATCCTAATGTAGATAGTAAGACATTCCTCTGTGAAGAAAACATCTGGAGTACCTCCAAGGTCGAAATCCCACAAGGGGTTTGACCCAAGTCCTCAATAATAGAGTAATTATGGGCGGCTTTAGCATTAGGATTGTGGGTAGAGCGCTTGAGTACTCCTTTCGGAACAAGAGGTGGTGGCTCGGGTTTTTAGATCTGTAGGGCCATCTCTGAGGGAGGAGGAGACTCTAGAACATGTATAGTTTGTGGAGAACTATAATCACGAGATTGGGTGGCTACATTAACCTCAAATTTTACCATATTCATGCATAAATGGTCATTGTCTTGTGTTGGTGGGTTTTGACTCCACCCGCCACATTTTCAGCATTTGAAGAGCTCGAGACCATGTGTTGATTATGTGGAAAAGGATTCATCAGGATGACGGGATGTAGAGATAAGATCCTCACAGCTTCCACAAGTTTGGGGCATAAATGAGTAAGGTGATCATCTGTACAAAGTTTACAGGGAAATTTCACATTACACCTTTCTTTCTTGCCCTCACCAGCATTATTATTTGACTTCTCATTATTACCATTGTCCTTGGGTTTATTATTATTCTTCCCACCCTTACGATTATTATTACGTCCTTTCTTCTTATTCCCACCTGGTTGTTGGTTACCATTTGGGTCGGTCAACGACTGCATAGAATGTACATCCACCAACTGACTAGGATTGGAAGACACATACGAAGCTGTCCCTCCTACATATTGGCTTAGAGACAACTCTTTCAAATGTCTTGTCACCAAGTATATGGACTTCACATTGGCGGAGCCTACAATGCCATTGACATGAGGCTGGGCTTTTGTTTATGGTCATAATTTGACCTCGGTGCATCAGGAAGAATCTTGTATAACATGCCAAACTGAGCATATAGAATATCTAATTGTTGGGCTTTGAAAATTGCCTCTTCCTCAGATGTAACCCCGGATGTAGAAACATCCTTCAAAATATAAGGTTGTAGAGACTTAAGGAACCACTCTAATATTAATTTTGGGGGTATGCAGGTCTTGATCAACCTCTTCTGCCTACACCACTCCTGGATGTGATCCAAGATATGAGTGGCTTTGTCCTGGCAGAAGGTCGACAGAATATCTAGGCCAACATCGTAAGAAACCGACAATTGGAAGTGGTTAAGGAAGACTAAAACCATCTAAATAAAGGTCTTGTATGCCCTTCTAGGTAGCTCGACATACCATTTTGTGGCAACCCCCATGAGGGTGCATT
This sequence comes from Picea engelmannii, assembly GCA_009831015.1. Classification (NCBI taxonomy): domain Eukaryota; kingdom Viridiplantae; phylum Streptophyta; class Pinopsida; order Pinales; family Pinaceae; genus Picea; species Picea engelmannii. The sequence goes on along the minus strand of WSFP011415370.1, from coordinate 7,616 downwards.
GAAACAATATTAACCGAATGGAATTGTCATTAAGGGAATTCAAAGAGCACCATTGGTGAAATGTGTTAACGTGATCACCAGGATCCTCGCCATTCTTTCCTTCGAATTTTGGAATATTTGAAGGAAGCTTGGTGGGAATGGGTCCCATGTAGGATCATGACACACAAGGTCGTTCATCAACTTAGACAAGTCTAGAAGATTGAGTGTGGCCAGAAACAAGATACGGGTTTGTGACATCTGGCCCCAAGCTCCCTAGAAAGATTGTGATTGGGGAACTGCAGCCCATCCAGGGTTCTGGTAAGAACCATGGCCCTATTTGGGATTGTAAGACCCTCCTCCAGGATCATTCACGAGGGGTTGGTTGGGCATCATTCCAGTAGGAATTTTCTGATGAGGGTTATAAAAGCTTCCCCCCGCCAGAGTGGGCCCAGGTTGGGGGTTTCCTAAGGTTTGAAACTGAACTCCTCTGGGTGTGAATCTATAGGATAAAGGTGGATTCATCATGCCAAATGTGTTGGTTGGAATCGACACTGAGAAGATGAGTGTAAAGGATGAAACTTGGGTAGAATTTTGTCTGCCATGTTGGTTACTCCATCCATAAGCAACAAGATTAGACCCGGGATTAAAATGAGGAAAGCCTCCCACAGTAGGATTCGTTTGATGGACATGAGTGCCAACATATGAGAATGGAGTATAAGGAGTATTTGTTCCACCGGGTCCAATGCTATCATTAGAGCCAGTGGCTAGGATGGAGTTTGAAAATTGCGATGTAAAATTAGGCATACCATAGGAAAATGGACTAGAGGCCATAGGGATGGACTGAACATTATAGCCCAGTGAATGGCCAAGAGAACCAAAGGGGTTCATGGCTATAGGTTGAGTATTCACTATAGGATGAGCAACGGTGATAATAGGTGCCTCCAGAACTACAACCATTGTGGTTGCAGGAGTCGAAGGGGTACCTGTAATATCCCTAGGATGAGCCCTAGTTGTATTATGAATTGTAAACATGTTTTGTAGGCTGGTGAGTCAGGAAATTATAAGTTGGTAGGCTTATGTGTTAGTAGGTCAGAGAGCCTAGGTGTTAAAGGCCAGGAGCTTGTTTTGTACATGTAAATATTCATATTATTAATATAAAAACATCGTTGCATGTAGAGCGATCATGATAAAAGAGAATGGGGGAATATACTCCACTAGGATGGGTAAGGGAGAGGGGGCTGAGAGGTTGGAAAGAGGGGATAATTCTAGAGTCTTAAGTCCAAGAGAATAATAATTTATTATTATTCCAAAATTTATTTAGAAGGATATGTTTTTATCGTAAGTTCCTTGGGGAGGACATGTGACTTCCAAAGGGAATGAGCGTGCTTCATGAGCAACAGGTGTCAGCTTAGGCACATGCAGTCTTAATGTGGGGAATCTCATTGGGGGTCACTCACATGCATGCAGTCACTCATGCATAGGGAGGAACTCACTCACAGAAAGGGGTTTACACACAAATAGTTGTTTCTCTCATGCTCTCACCATCTTCTCTATGATAGACCAGTCTACCCCATATCTCCTCATGAGTTCACTCACACACTAAGCAATAACACAACCATCCATTCCCGCCATTGTTGAACCCATGGCCATTTTACACCTCTGTAAATTACTTAGTCATCCCTTGCCTTATCCGAATTAGCTATTGTGGTTTGAAGAAGCAATTTGTCAAGCCTGTGGTTGAAGAGGCAGGTTGTCAGGCATGTGAGCAACTCTCTCCAGGTGAGAGAGGTTGTTGTGGATTGAAGAAGCAGGTTGTCAGACCTATGAGAAACTCTCTCCAAGTGAGAGAGTGTGCTGAGGAAGTGAGTTCTCCTAGAGGGAGTCCCGTAGCTGCTACAAATCTCTAAGAAATGTGGTTTGTCATGTTGTTGAAGCCCAAGGTAAGGAAAGTGGAGCAAATGATGGATTGTGTGACAGTGAAGGTGTATACTCCTGGGGTGGGACAGGCATGTGGGGAATGAGAGTCTGTGAGAAGTGGGCATAACTGGCTCCTAGGAAAGAATCCTTCCTCTTAAACTATGTGACTTTCCTATTGACATTTCCTAGCCTAGGAATCCCTTGCCCGATGGAGTTTAATCCCATCTCGGGGGTGACCCACTATTGAGAGTGATGAGAAGTGTGGTCTAAGGATGGGAGGTTTGTGGAAGGTATACACGCATTTGGTGTTTTTACTCCAGTTAAAATATAAGTATCATTTTCATGCTTAATTATATATGTTATGCATGTATGTGATTCTTGAAAAGTTATCATGTGTTCAGTGGCATGTAGGAATTATTGTCAATTCCATTTGAGTATGTATGGTAGAAATAACTCTGTGTTAATTTTTTAAAATTCATTAGAAATGCATGTTATATATACGTATGTTCCTCAGTGGTGTTTCCTGGCCTGTTGGTGGTTGGGGACATTACAAATTGGTATCAGAGCTAGTTTGTTGAAAGACAAGGTATTTGGGTAGCGTTGCCCAGTAGTGGTGTTGATGCTCAGGGATGTTACAAATTGGTATCAGAGTTATATTTTCGACACTAAGACTAGATGGGCCATGTTAGTAGTTAACAAGACAAATATTTCAGAGTGAATTTTTTTCAAAAGGGACAAAATTCGAATTTCAGATCATCCCTGGGTGCAAGGAGTGCATCAACAAATTCTTTGACTCAAAAATCTCTTGAGAAATATCTTGAGTTTTCTCGTGAAGGGACGCGAAGATCTGTTGCAAGGAGTGCACAGATCTGAAATTCGACTAAGTGTCGAAGAAAACCTCTAAGGAGAAAAGGGTTCGAGAAAGGAAGCCTAGGAGGACGAGCGACAACAGTCCTCAGATATTTTGTTGGAAGGAATATGGATCGTTAGATCCATGTCTGGGAAATCAAAGGAGAGAGTTGGGGAGGAAACATATCCCAAGTTGTTGGATCTAAGTGAAAAGGATCGACAGTTGTCTGATCCAAGTTGACAGGTGGCACAATATCCACAACTCCAGAGTGAGAGGACTTCAAAATTTATGTGATCGAGGAGAAAGAGAAATAGTTGAAGTAGATCCTGGTCATTGGTCGCCAGAGGGGTATGTGTCAATAGATATGAGACTTCGAGGAAAGTTACTTTGGAGGATTTCAAGTGTGGAGTTGTAATCAAACTACACCAAGTGTTACACATTATTTTATTCATCCCTATGACTGTTAATGATGCAAACCTATATGTTTCCTTCAGAGGGGTCAGTGGCCTGAGTTCCTGAAGAGAGAAGGGAGAAGAACTTTTCCTGAGAAAATAAGTTGCATTTTCCCTTGTAAAAACCCTGTAAAAAAGGAAGTTCGCAGGTTGCTATATAGGCAGGGTGCGAGAATGCCTGATTCTCACAGGTTGCACCATAGCTAGGGTGAGAGATGTTCACAAGTTTCTCTATAGGCAGGGTGCGAGAATGCCTACACGTGGGAAAAACAAGCGTTTTCTCAAATCTTCTAGAAGGAGAAACTTCTATGGTGAGGTGACATCCGAATGGTTTGGATCTTACTCGCTTTAATGATTTAGTGGGATCATCCTAACCTCCTCACCTTATCCTCTTAAACTTATAAAAGGAGAGGAGTTCTCATGGAGAAAGTTAGTTTTGGTTAGCTTTTGTTAGCTTGGAGCTTTTGGGATTAGGTTGGATTGGATTGAGTTTTGGAGATTTTTAGCTTGGTTAGATGAACCACTTCGTCAATATAGATTGTGAATATTATCAGATATCTGCTCTCAGAATTCTTGGAGTGAAAGTGTGTGGGGAACTAAGGATAGTTGGAAGGGACCTTATGACATCAAGGACATGGTTGTAATCTCTCTTTCACATTTAATATGATACAATAATATGATTCTTTCTTATAAAGCTTGTTGGGTTTTATTGTATGATTCCTTGATCACATACATAGGTTTATATTGAGTATATGCTATTTCTTTCACTTTGGTTGGTTGCGTTCTTTTGTAGGTTCATCATTGTATGAGCATTGGAACAGAGCTAGGATGGTGATGGCAAGAGGAAGTAACATTTAAATGGTATGTCACCCATCCCTCTTTAGTTAGTAAATTCAATATTTAAAACTTAAGGAAAGCGTCATGTTTTGGTGTGTTTTTTTCTAGATCCAGGTGGATCTAGGGAGATCAGTTAGTGTCTGCACCTACCGATTTGTCCAATAACACTAGGGTTCTAAAGTGCAGGCAGAGCTAACCGTCTAAAGTCTCCTACTTTTAAAAACTATCCTGCCATTACACCACAATCATACATAGAAGACAAAGTGTAGGGATCCGGTAGGAATACCTTAAACTCTCCATCTATTGTCGATCACTTTGCACTTATTTGTTTCTTGAATGAAAATATCCTCCCAAGGCCAACCTGCATTCACCAAAAGACAAATGAGAAACTACAATAATGCATTCTATATATGGATTAGTGGGTTATACATCACAACAAATAATGTAAAAAAATCATAAAGATTTAAGACATCATTTGGTGGGACAAAAAAAGTATTTCTTTATATTAATCTCACAAAAGTCGTTTACAATATGAGACCAACAACTACTCCTCAAAATCGGTCTTGGGATCCTCTTCACCATGCACCATCTGCTTCCACATATTCTTCTCCTCTTCAGTTCTCTCTGGGGAAATGGAAAGGGTTTGCAAATGGAGAAAGAAGGAATTCTGGCTCAAACTCACAATGTGGTTGAAAAATATTGGGGCAAAGGGGGAATACTGAAATAGGCAGAGTTTCTATGCTTTCATTCTTCTCTTTGGAATGGGGCCCCAAAACCTTCTATTATAGGCCAAAAGAGATAGTAGTGGTTGGGGTGACTAGCTATCAGTGGTCAAATGGTTAGGTAACGGCCCGAAAACCCACATCGCTTTGCAATTTTCATTTTTTCACAATTTTTTGTGAGTGTATGCGGGTTGTAGAGGTGCAGAAAGCATGTGTATGAAGGAAGTAGTGGTGGAGGGTGCATACACCTTCAAAACAATGGTTTTTTAGAAGATTTGTTTAGTGATGGCTTGGCAAAGATAGCAATTAAGATGGCCTGATGCCAGGTATGCATGTCTGGTGAAATTTAGGGTTATAATAGATTCCCCCTAATGTGTGAGGTCAGAAGAGCATCTGATGCCTGAAATACATTACAAATCTTCACAAATGTATGAAGTGAGTGAGCCCAGGGACCAGAGTTCAGGAGGTGCCATCTGCAAAATAACAAATTGTCTTACCGAGGCGGGCATACCCATGCTCGATTTTAAATAAAATCATGGTTGGAAATCAAATACACTGCAGATCCATGTCATATAACTATATAAAGTGTAGCTGCGAGTAATACATAGCGGATCTACATATCAAAATAAAAAGATATACATGTATAGTATCCATCTTCAAGAATCCAATGATGCCTAATGGTCGGAGATGAGGTCCTTAGAGCTCGAGAAACAACTTCAAACTCTTCAAAACTTGGGTAGGAGTGTAATATCAGTGTACGAATTCACTACCCAGAGGTATTCGATAGCTCGTCGAGAACGGACAAGAGGATATTGGTGATCAAGTATAGAACTTAATTAATTTTGAGCAAGGAGTTGATTGGACTTTCGGGGTAGTCGGGCATGAGGACAAGAGACAAACTATAGAAGGGATGACTTAAGTTTAGTAAAACTTCCCTTGGACAAAAGCACAACAAAATATGAGACTCAGGCAACATGGCATTGACATAAGTTCACGATGCAGGAGGCAATGCAAACTCTCCATATGTTTCGAAGGATAACCAAATGGAGGAGGACACAACTCTATGTAGTGAGAACAACTTCCTAAGGCCCTATTGAATCCTAGAGCTTGACGAACAAAAGGAAGGATGTGGTTTTTCCAAGGGGGACTCATTGTGTCATCAACAAAAAGAAAATACTTTTCCCTTCCTATTTTTGGGGTATATTTGATTTTTTTGTCTCTTTCAATAATTTTTGGAAGCTTGAAAAAGAATAAAAGAATGCTACGCTACAAAGGAGGAATGAGTGTCGCAGACATACTAGTTCCAAATGCAAGGAACACATTAATGCTCAGAGAAAGGGGACATGTGTAGGAAAAGGACACTCGAGAAAAATCCTCCATGGTTCAAGGTGTCAAGATGCAGAGGTAAAGTGCTACAAGGCTTGCATATAAGGCATTCTTGAGATGGTTCAGTTGTGAGAAACATGGAGCCGGTATTAGGCCAAAGATGCAATAAAGAAAATGTGATTAATAAGACACATTGATAACGTCCTTCGATGTAATTTTAACAAGCCTAGAGAAGGTAATCTCGACGGTTTTTCATTTTTAGAGAGTTTGAAAAAGCATAAAAGGAGACTCCACCGGGGTACCTTTTTCGAAGGTAGTCTAGTCGGTTCAAAAAAGGGGTAAACTAGCACCGAAAAGATGTCTATTTAAAACCATTTTAACGAGTGTGACAAAGACAATATCACTCAGAATTTTTTTCATATTTAAGGAGTCTGAAAAAAGATTAACTGTGGACTCTGTAAGGGATGTTCTTCTTGACTAATTTAATGAGTGTGAAGAATCAAGGTCACTCAGAAATCTTTTCAATTTTAGGGAGTCTGAAAATATCTTAACTATGGACTCTGTGGGGGTTCCCTTTTTGTAAATTTAGTCCCTCGGGCCGAAAAAGGGTTAAATCTATACCTAAGAATACTCTTCTAGAGAATCGAGGCTCCTAGAGTATACCTTTGTTCGTACATTTGACCATACGAACCGAAAAAGGGGTAAACTATTGTCGGAAAAATGTGCCTTTGAATTTTAGTTTGGCAAGCGTGAAGGTCAACAAGATCACTCGGCAATATTTTCATGTTTAGAGGGTCTGAAAAGGTCTTCAAAGAAGACTCATTTTTGTTTGGGAGTCCTGAGGGTGAGGTCAAAAGTGATAATGAATAATGCAAGTGAGTCTCAAACTCATAATCAGGAAAAAATAGAAAGGACTCTCGAGCCTATAGTCATCAACGACGGTATGGACGCCAAAAGCAATGAGGGTCTAACTAGGGCATCCATGTAAAGGCAGGCTCTACCACTAAATTATGACACTTATAAAGAAGCAATTATGGTTCCATGTCACAAATCAGTGGGGTCGATCCTATGGAAAAGAAAAAAAGACAACGAGACGCAGAAAGTGGAGGTGGAATCCTAACTTATATGCAAAAAGTTGGAAAAACTACTTTTTACCAAAAGACCTTTTAAAAAAATGACCCAACTCTCAAAAAATTTCCCAATACCCAAAGTAACACATATCGTAACATCCCCCAAGAAAGTCAAGAACCATACTAAATGATTTTCAAGATAGAAAAAATGACAAAAGGATCCAAAAAATGACAAAAAGGGGCCAAAAAGTCTATAAATAGAAGTTGGCAGCTCATTATCACTATTGTTAATTGAGAATTGACAAAAAATTCAAAAACACCGCTTTGCTGAAAGATTTGATTTTGGAAGCTTCAGTGGACGAAACGAACTTCCACTTGGACCAAGTAAGTACATACTAGCCCCTCCTGCATTTCCATTCTTCCTTTTTGTATTTTTTCTTTTTTTTTTTTGGGGGGGGGGGGC
>ML861951.1:0-23837 GCA_009831015.1 Picea engelmannii | reverse complement strand
TGTAAGGGGTTACAAATATAGAGTGTTGACTCTTATCTGGCAATAAATGGTAGTTATTGTAGTAGGAAAAAGTAGCTAACTGCTAAGAGTTGATAGGATAGATTGCAGACAGGATGAGAGAGCTCGTGGATCCAGTCATTAGATAGTTTTTATCGTTGTATTGTAGCATAATAGAATAGGGAGAATGATGAGATAGACATAGAGATGAATGGAGAAGAATAGAGTAGAAGAAAGACACAATGGAGAACTGCAATAATATGTAATTGTTTCATGAATGAATAGAACAGACAGAATTGTCCCAAATATTGGACCGTGTTCATTTTAATGTGTGATAAAATGAATGTTGCATTATGTGTATATCATTTATTTTCATTTCATTAATGTAAGCAAATCTGGACCGTTTGATACAAAAGGATACGTGCCGACGGGTCGTGAGATCCAGAGGGAGGCAAAGGCGAAGTGTTGAAAAACCTGAAGCAAGAATAAGCGAAGAGCCGAGAGTCGTCGATCTACAAGGGGACACTTTTCAACAAATTGCGAGATTTGTATAAATTGTAGTGGGGTTTCAGTTGAGAACTGAGACTGCCGAACCTTGAAGACCCAAAGTGAATCTAGACCGTCAGATCTAGAGGGTATGTAACAAAAGATCGTGAAATCTGGGAGAAGGTACTCTAGGAGAAAAGTGAAGGAGGAAAAGTTTGAGATTCAAAATCGTCAAAGGCCGAAGTCCTAAAGTGGATGACAGTCATTGGTTTGAAGTCTAGAACTTCAAGTACGAAGCACTCTGGAGGAAAATAGACGGGAAAGCACTGAATACCCGAAGGAGATCTCGATTGTCGCTCGAGAAGAGGGTCACAGGACCATGGATCTAGGTTGAAAGGTCAAACACCCGAAGTAGAAGCGGGACCATTGATTGAGCAAGACAGGTTTCTGCATATCATCAGCTTCGGAAGATTGAAGTATGCAAGGAAACAAGGTTTGATATTTTAAAACCCCAAAGTCCATAATCATGAAGAGATCACATCCATTGATTTAGGAGGGGTAGATTTGGTCCATGGATTTGGAAATCGCAGATCTGAACCATTAGTTCAGACAACATCATCAATATCGTGAGATCAACGATCCCATAGAATTGCAGGCACTGGAGTTGTGTGAACTTTAAAACATTGAGGGTGGGTCACAATCTAGACCATGGTTTTGGCAAGAGGACATGTGGAAGCTCGAGGAGAATTGCGGGTTGAAAACAAGTTTGATCCCAAACCTCTTATGGTTTCTACTGCAATCATGTGGTCACATGAGGTCGTCACCCAAGGTCACATCAAGAGGGGGCTTATAAAAAATGGAGCTAACTCCCAGTACTCGAATATTTCACAGGAGAGCGAAGGGGAAGGTTGTGGGTCCTATCAAATCTGCACCAAAAATCCGAAAGGGCATGTGTTTAGATAAAGAAGGATACCATTAAGGTTTCAGAGATTCATTTGAATCAAGAATCAGAGATCCTTGATTGGGAGGTCATGTAGCCGTATGGGGGAGTAGGGGGGCTGAATCAAGAATCTCTTTGGTCTCTTGCTTTCTTTTATTTCTCCTTGTGGAGATTTATGTCTTGGTACTTCTTGTAAAGTTTGTCAAGGCCAACCAGGTCTCTTATGTCCAACTATGACATTTATGGGTAAGTTTCTTGGGGCATCAGAAGCTGCTAGAGCAACTCGATCAATTGGAGTTGTTGACTCATCTGTAATGATATATGTCTCTCTGTGACCTGTCAAAGGGGGAGAAGGTATCGTTTCACTATCAAATTCCATTTGAGCCTCTCTAGATTTCTGGAAGGATACTTCTTCTTCAAAGGTAACATCTCTTCTTACTTCAATTTGTCTCTGAAATGGGATGTAGATTCGCTATGATTTTGAGGATTCACTGTACCTACAAATGTACCCTTTCTTCTTGAATGTTCTAGCATGCATCTCTTTTCTTTAGGAACATGAAGGTACACTGGACATCCAAATATTCTAAAGTGTTAGATCTCAGGCTTTACTTTGGTGAATGCTTTGTCTGGAGTAATATTCTTCAGGATCTGATGAGGACTACGGTTTCAAAAATATATTGTTGGCATACATGCTTCTCATGCCCATTTCCCATAGAGGCATAGGTAGACTCTGATCATGTATCATTACTTTAATTGCCTCAATGATAGTTCTATTTTTCCTTTCAGCAACCCCATTTTTTTTAGGGTTGTAAGGAACTATGAACTCCCTCTTGATTCCTACTTCAATACAAAAATTGTTAAATTATTTTGAGGTGTATTCACCTCCATTATTTGATCTTAATACTTTGATTTTTCTTCCGGTCAAGTTTTCAACCTGAGCTTTGAATTCTTTAAATTTGGCAAGGACTCCATCCTTGTTTTTCAGAAAGTAAATACAAGTTTTTATAGAGTGATCATCTATGAAGATTACATAGTATAAGTATCCATTTAAGGATGAAACTGTCATTGGCCCACATACATATGAATGTATCAAGTCCAAGATTTCCTTGGATCTGTTGTCACTTCTATTCAAGGATCCTTTAACATTTTTTCCAAAGGAAAAACCTTTTCAAACACCTTTATGTTGGATCTGGATCTCTGGTAGGATTTTTACCATTTTCCCTAGAGCTGGGAGAGCTCTATAATGAATGTAAGCAAGTATTCCATGCCATAACTCACTCAAGATGATAGGGTCATGTAGTAAGGCTTGAACTGGTTTGATGGTCAACTTGTACAAGTTGTTTTATCTGAAACCAATTACTTTGGAAGAGCTTATATGAGAGTCTTTGTTCCATTCAATGACTCTTCCTTATGAGAAAGTGATTTTGTAACCTTTTTCTTCCAAGGCCTAAATAAAGACAAGGTTTCTCTTCATTCCGGGTACATTTAGAACTTCCTTTAGTTTAATATTCATATCTGAATCTAGTTGGAAGGTGGAATTTCCAACTCCTCTTACATTATATCTGGCATCATCTCCAAGAACAACATGTAGATGTGTCTCTTTCTCAATGAAGTGTGTTAGATGATTTCTAATATCGATCATGTTCTTGGAGGCACCACTATTAATTAACCAAGTATTTTCATTTATAGGAACCATACCTGAGAGTGATGAGATGTTGATGTCTTCATTGTTTCCGATTCTTGTTCTAAGCTTGCATCCGATCATGATTTTTCTCATCTTCACAAACCCTTGTCAACTAGGCTAGAAAACCTAATGACTAGGCTAGGCTAAATGTTGGCCCTTGACCAAGTTTTGAGAACACTTGGTCATATTTGACCATTTTTGGGACTCTGACATCCTTTTGAAGATAGAGCACTAGACCAAGTAGAGATCATGGGATCTCGACCCACTTTCAGGCCCCTTTTTGGGTTTTGGGACAATGTAATGGGAAATGGATGTCGGCCCATGGTTTCACCCATGCTTAGGCCCACTTTTGTATGTATAAATAGATGTCTAGGAGAAGTAATAAAGAGGATGATAGCCTATCTATGTGATGTAATCTAAGTGTTAGTAGTGCTATGTGCATGATTTTAGAAGAGTTACAGAGCTAAGTGCAAGTTAATATAGAGATTATAGAAGGCTTTGTGCTACAACGCAAGGAAGAAGGATATAGCGAGTTGTGCAGATCTTTTGTCCTATGCGTAGAAGGGTTTTTGGTGATTGTGTGATGTAACCGATTGAAGAAATTAATAAAGAATAATATTTGGTGGACGTAACCCCAGGGTGGGGGTGAACCACGTACATGTTGTGTTGCTCTGCTTTGTGCGATGTATCGATGTGTTTCTATGTGATGAATGTTAGATAGATCTGATGTTGCTTTGTGCCTAATAATGTGAATGAATGCTAGATCTGACCTATATGGATGTGCTTAGTGGTTGAATCTGCTATATCTAATGTGTTCCTTTTATGTTAAGTGCTATTAGATGATAGATCTGGTTGCATACTGTGATACTTTGTAATTAGGGTACGTTTGCACTGTTACTAAGAACTGAATATTGATGAAGATTAACTTCTGAGTGCTTCATTAAGTGTTAGAATCACAGATATGTGTCCCAGCTAAGGTTGCAGACCTCTGAGTCCTACAACCACCCCTGCCTCTACCTCAGGTGAGACTTCATATGCTTCACAGGTGTTGTCAAAAGGGTCGGTAGTTAGGGTTTTGCTGGTGTGTTGTTGTAGCATTGAACCCTGGGTCTTCCCCTATGCCAAAAAATGGTTCCATTGTTGGGACCTGAAAATGTGATTGCTGGGAACTAAGAAAGAAGAAGCTTTGTGCAAAGAATCGTCCTGAAACTTTGGAAGATCTATGCTAAAGAAAGAAGGACATATCTGAAGAAAAGAAGTCAGATTTGAATGCTTTATGCTCTAAAAAAGGTTAAAGTGGAAGTTTATGAAGAAAAGAGGTTAGATCTACAAAAAGAGGTAAGATCTGTAAGCTCTCTGCTCTGATAGAGGTAAGAACAGCTAAAAGTTTTTAGATATGGAAGCTTTATTCTCTGTAAAAGGAAGATAAGTGAAATTTTTTGTTTCTAAAATATGGATCTAGGTATGCTTGATAGAGTCAGTCCTAGATTGAACACTAGGGCATTGTTAGATGAAAGAAGGTTTGATATGAATAGATCTGGTAAGAATAATGATAAATATGTTATACCTATGCATATAAAGAATGTTTGGACTAACCAATGGATGCAGGATCCTAGAAATAATTTTTTGTAGGCTAGCCACCATGATCCTAGTGCACAGTAAAGAAGAGGCTAAGGATCATTTACAATAAAGAGAGGATTAACCCTATGTTACAGTTGCAGAAAACCAGGCCATCTAGCTAGGGAATGCCCGGGTGGAAGACCTAGTTGTCTCTGTTGCAAAGCTTTGGACCATGAAGTGTTGGATTGCCTAGAATGATTTCTAATCTTGAAAGAATGAATCTGAATGAAGAAAACCCTAAGACAACTCTAGAAATAGCCGAATCTCAGAAAGAATCTGAGAAAGTATTACTACAGATGAAAGAGACCCTGAATGACCACCAACATTTTAGGTTATCATAGATCTTTAAAGAAAATAAATCCATCAAATTAAGAATAGGAGATTTCAACATTGATTTTGTTCTTGATGAAGAAACATCAGTGAACATCATGCCAGAAAGAACTTGGGAAGCTATAGGAAGACCTGCTATGATCCCTTCACTAAGAGGAATAAGAATCTTTAGAGGAAAGCTGGTGACCCTATGTGGAAAGCTCACTTAGATATCTATGAATGTTAATGGAACTTCGACAGAAGAAGATTTCGAGATTATCAAGTTTATTGAGGACAACACCCCATTTACTATGTTACTTGGAAAACCTTGGATTAAGAGAGATCAAGCCAGAAAGGAAGAAGAAGAAAAAGTTTTAGAACAACAGAGACAAGAGTTAAGAGATTTCATGACCAGAAGGATTGTGCAGTTGATTGAAGAACAGGAGAACAGATCAAAGCCACTTATCGTTAGAGGCCCAGATGTGATCCGGGTGGATATTGGTGGCCACCCACCTTTTTCGACTGGCTCAAAATAGTTTTCTGGCAATTTTGGCAATTTACTACTTTTTAGCAGGTTTTAACTTTTGGGGCCATTTTGAGGGCCTAAATGAAGGTTTTTATAGATATAGGTTCTAAATTATATCCAAGGGAATGATTGAGCCACCAAAATGAATCTCCTCGATGATACCTTTCCAACGAGCTGTCACATGCCTAAAACGAAGATTGTATGCAAAAGTTACGACCCCGGGAACTTGATGTACTCACTTACCCAAATGGGGTCCACATGAATCTTGGCGCTTCATCTCCTAGGGTTAGGTTTTTGGATGTATAGGGTTTTTGGCACTCTGGTTTATTTAAAAATGCCTTCAGAGCCTCATTGAAATCATCTTCTTGTGAATGTGAGTAGCCATCACATCACTTCTCAGAGATAAGCTGCCACCATTCTAGTGAGTCTTTCACTCTGTATTTTTATAGTATATGTACATTTCTTTCATTAATATAAATCGTGTATTACTGTATATATGTTTTTATTGTTTCATCTCTGCTACATTTCTATTATATTATTGAATACCTATGATATCTTTGTGCATTTCTTTAATATATCTCTGATCTCATTTCGTGCCAAAAATAATCCAGATCAGTGGTATCAGAGCAGGCTGTTCTTGGTCATTTTCTTCCAGTGCATGTCCCTAACGACGTATGAGTATAGAAAGTTGGGTCTTAATCTTGTCTCTCTTGAGGACAATCTCTCTCACACACCCAAGAAACCCTCAATGGCAGAAGAAAAGAAAAACGACGGAGCAGATGATCCTATCAATTTGTTGCTTGAGAAAGCTCTCACATGACAAAGGGACAAAATGATGGATAATTTTGCCCACATCCTTAAATGTCTGTCGATAGAATCAGGCGCATCTTCATCAAGCCATCACTTTGGAGGCACCTCTCCCTTCAAGTTACAAGTTAATTTTGATATTCCTGTATTTGAAGGACAGATAGATGCAGAAGCCCTAGAAAAATGGTTAACTCTGCTGGAAGGTTATTTCTTTATTCACAATTTTTCCAACAAAGAAACTATCACCTTTTCACTCCTTAAATCTCTCCCTCATGTCAAACATTGGTGGGAAACTTATTGGGAGCAAAGTTCCACATAGGAGTCTGGAATATATGGGGTCGATCCCACTTGGGATTTTTTTGTGGATGCGGTAAAGGAGAAATATTACCCTATTGGCAACTATGAGGACTAGTACATGAGATGGACCACACTGCGGAAAGAGAGGGGCCAAGTAGTTATGGAGTTCACCAATACCTTCCATACCTTGCACACCAATATGGGTATCAAAGACTCCGAGTGACATTTGGTTCTGAAATACCGTGGGGCTCTACACTGATACATCCAGACTGAAATGGATTTTCTGGAAATCTCATCACTCGGTGCTGCTTATCGATATGTTGTTAAAATTGATCAGAAATTTAAGCACCAGAACAAACAGGAATTCAGGTTTGCAAATCTGCAACAACCAAATTATGATAAATATGGCCCTAACAAATAGTCTCCCAAAAACCAGTCCAAGACACAGGAAAGGAAGGGTCACGGGAAGACAAAGAAGGACACCGAAAAATGGTGTGATTTCCACAAAAACCCTTGGCACAACACCGATGAATGTCACTCAATATAGGTCATTGGTGGCCGATAGCAAAGACAAGGAGCCAAATCCTGATTTATAATCTGATTCTGAAAATACTGGTAAAGGACATATCATTGACGCAAACCCCACTGTTATTATCGCGACCACAACAATTCAACCAGAAGAAAAAAAAGATCATGAAGAGGGGGAGAACCTTTTTCATTCACATATGTGGGTGAAGGGGACCCCACTGCATTTTATTGTTGATAGAAAAAGCCAGAAAAACCTAATCTCAGCAGAGGTCATCAAACAGTTGGGATTGTTGACAACACCACACTCGTAGCCATACAACATCGGGTGGCTTCAGCAAGGACAAGATATCTATGTCAGCCAATAGTGTCGGTTGTCATACAACATCCAACCCTTCAAGGATGAGGTATTATGTGATTTTTCCCCACTGGATGTCTGTGATGTTCTCTTGGGCCAACCATATATGTGGAGACACCATGTTGTTTATGATTCTTGACCGCATAGTTTCATTGTTACTTTGGGGGGCCATCTCTACAGAATACCAGAGGTAGTTCCAACTATTCTTCCACCTAAAATGTGTGACAAGGTAGTATCTCATACTACAAAATTTAGCTTCTTCACAGTCTATTCAAAAGGGGAACATAAGGACACTGCAACCACTATAGCCTCGCCCTCTACACCTTCTATCCAACAAAAGCAGGTCGACAAGGTTGCAACAAAGTGAAAATATTCTTTCTACACACCTTCCTCTCATGTAGCTCGACTTGTTGAACAACCCCATCTTCAACAGGTTCATGACAGACTTCCACAAACTAAGCAGCGCGACATCTCCAGCAATACAAGCAGCTCACCAAGATGTAGATCCATTAAACACTTTTCCCTCTCCCCCAAGAAATAAATGCAATGGATACCATTGCTTCCTAAGGGGGGAGGATTGATCCAGGTGGATATCGATGGCCCCACCTTTTTCAAGTGGCTCAAAACAGTTTTCTGGAAATTTTGGCAATTTACTATTTTTAGCATGTTTTAACTTTCGGTGCCATTTTGAGGGCCTAAATGAAGGTTTTTTGACATAGAGGTTCTCAATGATAGGTGAAGGAATAATTGAGCACCCAAAATGAATATCCTTCATGATACCTTTCCAATGAGCTATCACACACCTAAAACGAGGATCGTATGCAAAAGTTACGACCCCGAGAATTTGATGTACTCACTTACCCAAACGAGGCCCACATGACTTTTGGCGCTTCATCTCCTAGGGTTAGGTTTTTCGATGTCTAGGGTTTTTGGCATTCTGGTTTATTTTAAAAATTCCTTCAGAGCCTCATTGAAATAATCTTCTTGCAAATGTGAGTAGCCATCACATCTCTTCTCAGAGATAAGCTGCCACCATTCTAGTGAGTCTTTCACTATGTTTTTTTACAGTCTCTATACATTTCTTTCATTAATAGAAATCATGTATTACTATATATCTATGTTTATGGTTGCATCTCTGATACATTTTTGTTATATTATTGAATACCTGTGATATCTCTGTGCATTTCTTTATTATATCTCTGATCTCATTTCATGCCGAAATTAATCTGGATCAAGATGTCAAAGTTGAAAGAATGTCAGAAGGCTCATAGAAGACCGAAGCACATGTCCCAGAAAAAGAAGAATTATTACCCCTAGGTCTTAGGATAGAATCTCAGTAGCGTGAAGTACCTATGTTCAAGGAAAATAAGAATCAAAATGGGAAGAGAATCCCCGAGACAAAGATCACTGGGAAAAAGGCTAGGAAACGAAGTAAAAGGAGAGATAAGATAGACAGACTATAGAATACTTTAGAGGGAACCTCGCAGAATGGGAAACTTGCAGAAATTGAACTTCATCGAGATATCAGACCAACAACATAGGCCACTTCACTAAGGAGAATCAATATAGCCATTGTAAGATGATATAACCATTTGACTGTTGCTCTGAACGAGTCGAAAAGCATTGATGGTTCACCACTAGACCATCAGACCACACCATAACGAACATAACATGAGTTAATGGTGCCTCATACCCATTGCAAGAAGAATGTTGCTAACTTTATTACTTAGTCTGATGTGCCACGCACCAAGAATACCTTTTGCTAACTAAGAACTTGAGCCCACAGCCTGAGATTATTTTTCACTGTGATCATCGCCTTATTCCCATACCCTCCACTGTAGTTTCTGAATCCAGTTCACACTCGATCTAATCGACCCCGATATTGTATGTCAGACGAGATCAGTGCAGTAGAGAAAGAAGTCGAAGAATTTATGGTTGACTGAATGACTGAGAGAGTCATGTCAGAAAGAAGGATGTTTGCAGGTCTGCAAGCATCATCAACAGGAGGAGTCCAAGCGTCTCCCTTAACTGCTCATGGATAAGGACATTCCCGAACCACAACAGAGACAAGAACAAAGAATAGAGATGACATTGCGAATGCCAAGCTTATTCCAAAAATTACGCCGACTTACATACCACCTCTGAGAGGTGGGATTAACCGCGACGGTGTACCCAGAGACTTTGATTATACTTTGATCACTGCATACTTTCCGAAAGGGGTGTGCACAGTTCAAGCCGATCAAGACAAGCTCACAGTGTTGAAGTTTAGTGACTTATCCCCTTGGTGATAGGAAAGTCTATAGTATGCTTGCCCCACACAAGTATCTAATGAAGATGAAGGGAATTAACTCGAAGATCGTCCCACAGTATTGGACCCAGAACCTCGCATAGTCTACATTGTTGAATGTTATGAATATCCCGCACTTTGGCAGACACTAGGAGGTGAATGCGTGTGTAAAGTTGCTTCTATCTTGCTATCACCGAGGATACCTATGGCTAAACCAACGCATCACTGTGGATCCGACCTTGATCAATCGAATCACCGGGCTTAGCATGCAAGGCCCTCACCCACAGGAGTTCTACCCTAGCAAGACTTTCGACTAAGCATTAGCGCAGAGAATTAAGGAAACCTATGGCGATGTCGATAAGGGAACGCGAGGTTACAAGGTAGCGTCTATCCAGAGTGGCATAGTGTACCTTTCCTGTCAGCTAATCACGAGAAATTTAGTTCGTAATAATAGACCAATTCAAGTGACCGGATTCGTGGTCGACCTCACAGGGAAGTGCGCGAAGGGATTATAGATGAACTAGGCCCAGTACCTCATTAACCAACTATAGATTGATTGCATAGAAGTGCAAGACCAAGGGTATGACTTCCACTTTAGTTGGTTTCTCATACTGATTGCTTTCATTGCCTGGGAGCTACTAGAAGGCGCCACTTTTTTTGATATAGAACCCTTCGAACCACTACCTGCGAAGTTCTGTACATTGTGGTATTCTAGCGACATGAGAAAATAGTGGCAGTGCAATGTCGTCTTCCACTCCTATTGTAACCAGTTGAAGATCACAATCCATTCTACACCACGCATCACCCTGAACACACTTTACAGGTTTAGACCCTTGATGAAGTTCATCATGGACCGCCACTTCACCTACATTACAACGTGCGTTGATGAGCATAAACAATAGCTCCAATCATATTACAAATTGACATAAGATGACTTGGAGGAGATTAAGGAATGGTCGACAGACCTCCTTGTTCCAGCGGACCCTACAGAGATGTCCGGAGTGGATAGCCATGAAACTATGTCGGACACACCTGGACCAAGTAAAATGAAGTAAAATGATGAAGTGCATGATGTCCATAGCACATCGATGGAGACATATTCGACCTCACCTGAGTAGGGAGATGATGGTGGAAAAATAGGTGGCACAAAAGTTGAGCAAAAGAAAGGTGAAGTCACTCCGCCTAGAGATGAAGAGGATCCAACCAAGAAAAGGAAGGTTACCCCGCTAAAGCCTTCGTCTCGAAAGAAAGCCAGAGCCACTAAGGCTACATTTAAGACTACCCTCACCTCAAACGACTTCGAATTCTTAGTCCCTGTGTTGAATGATGCTTCATTGGAGATCACGAAAAAGAAAGAAGTAAAGCAGGAGGAGGTATTTAGCTGAATCAAGGGTGAACTTCGAGATGTGCAACAGGCACTACAATCCAGCTGCGTAGTTTCTATTGCACCCTTGACAAGTGGAATAGAAGAACAAGGAGATGAGCCAACCCAACAGCACCAGATCACCAATAAAGTTGAAACTCTCCTTCGATGAGATCAGGAAGAGACAGGGAAAGCTACCCAAGCTTTGGCACAGGCACAGAAAGATATTCTATAACAGCGCAGTAATGCAGAACAAGAAAAAATAGCTCTTCAAGCAAAGTGGGAGGAAGAGAAAGTAGTGCTACAACAAGACAGGGAACAGTTGCTCGTAGAGCAACTCAAAGTACAGGAACAGGTTCACAGAGCACTTCCCTCTGTGACAATCCTCGAAGTCTATATAGAATAAAGAGTTCCACAATAGGTGGCACAACTGGAAGGAGTGATCCAGCAACTTTAGCAGCGCATCGCAGACCTGGAACTTCGCATTGTGCCTGAGACACCTCAAGAAATAAGAGATCTAAGAGAGGCCACTTCCCAAAGTACAGTTGACCGACTAAAAGCCATTGCCTTGGAATAAAAGCAGTTGAGCTCTAGAATCTCCCAAACGTATGAAATCCTCACAGAAAATATAGAATTATAGGCATTAGAGTCGCAGCTCCAACACACATAGAAGCAGGTATACACGTTACAAGCACAACTAAAGGCCTTGTCACCAGTTGAGAGAATGAAGAGGTTTCCAGAGAAATGCACGACCCAGCAACAAGTATGCACACTCCAGAGTACAATAATGGAAGCCTCTCAAGGACTTCAACCAGTTCAAGAAAAGGCATGTCAATTAATCAATGAACTTGAAAGCCAAGGAGTAGAACTTGAACAGGTTGTGAGTACAGTAGAATAGCACCTTGAAGGACCATTCAATGATGCACTTATTCAGGAGTTCACTAAGCAAGAAGAAGTAGCACTACAATAGATCGAAGCAGCTTGAGCCAAGCTCGAGGTGTTCGAAGTGGAATTGCTCAGACCAAAGTGACTCGGGATGAGTCACAGGTGAGTGTTGGGGGCATGTTGGCCCTTGACCAAGTTTTGAGGAACACTTGGTCATATTTGACCATTTTTTGGACTTCGACAGCCTGTCGAAGATAGAGCGCCAGACAAAGTAGAGATCATGGGATCTCGCCCCACTTTCAGGCCCCTTTTTGGGTTTTGGGACAATGTAATGGGAAAGGGATGTCGTCTCGTGGGTTCACCCATGCTTAGGCCCAATTTTGTATGTATAAATAGATGTCTAAGAGAAGTAAGAAAGAGGATGATAGCCTATCTATGTGATGTTAGCTAAGTGCTAGTAGTGCTCTGTGAATGGCTGTAGAAGGGTTTCATAGCTAAGTGCAAGTTAATGTAGAGATTATAGAAGGCTTTGTGCTACAACGAAAGGAATAAGGATATAGTGAGTTGCGTAGATCTTCTGTCCTATGTGCAGAAGGGTTTTTGGTGGGTGTGTGTTGTAACCGATTGAAGACATTAATAAAGAAGAAGATTTGGTGGATGTAGCCCCAGGGTGGGGGTGAACCATGTACATGCTATGTTGCTCTTCTTTGTGTGATGTATCGATGTGTTTCTATGTGATGAATGTTAGATAGATCTGATGTTGTTGTACACCTAATCATGTGAGTGAATGCTAGATCTAACCTATATGGATGTGCTTAGTTCTTGAATCTTCTAGATCTAATTTGTTCCTTTTATGTTAAGTGTTATTAGATGATGGATCTGGTTGCATATTGTGATACTTTGTAATTAGGGTACGTCTACGTTGTTACTGAGAACTGAATATTGATGAAGATTAACTATTAAGTGCTCCATTAAGTGTTAGAATCATAGATTTGTGTCCCAACTAAGGTTGCAGACATCTAAGTCCTGTAACCACCCCTACCTCTACCTCATGTGAGACTTCATCTGCTTCGCAAGTGTTGTCGAAAGGACCGGTGATGTAGGAGCATCTCTCCACGTCAATCAGCCAGCCAACCAGCCCATGTCAGTGCACACATTCAAGGATGAAGAGAAGCATAGCCCTCATTTTCAAATTTGAATTTGATGAATTAAATGAATGTAAGGTCGTTGAGCCGTGAAGCCGTGCTTTACATAGGCATATTTGTAGGGAGCCTTTAATGTTTGAGGGCTGAGATCTAGATCCGATTCTGGACTAGATATCCCATTCAATGTAATTGAATAGGGTAGGTAGTTTGGAGGGAAGATATCGAAGAGCCCCCTCATAAAAAATATCATTGTATCTATTTTGGAAAAAGAGAAGAGAGAGTTGAGAAGGAGCCGAGACTCTGTTGAAGTTCATGTTCAGAACACCCTTGTAAAAAGAGGAATTTTATTAATACAAATAGAAGCAGTTTTTCCTGCAAGTATTTCTATGTTGAATGAATGTCTTTGAAGTGTTCAGGTTTATGCTGTGAATATATGTTATAGATGTATGTTGTAGGTATGCATTTGTAGGAGTTGTTTTATTTCAGGGTTAGAGGTCTTTGAGGCTTCACACCAGGAGGGTGTGACAGAACGTTGTGGGTTCTAATAGCCATGCACAAAGGGTGCATTTCTGAATTCTATGGGTTCAAACAAAGGCATGCCAGGAGGGCACAGTAGCTGAAATCATTAGCTCAAGAGGAACACCTCAAGGTTACTGAATACCTTGGAGGCAAGGCTATGGGGAAGAACACAGTTGCAGTCAGAAACTCTTTTGAGTTTTGTAGAGCTCTGCCAGGTGGGCATTGAGCAGGTGCAAGGAGTTCACAGAGGAACTCTGTTGTGAGTTCATAGAGAGACAGAATCTCTAAGGAGTTTTGTAGAGCTCTTCCAGGTGGGAATTGAGCATATGCATAGGCTTCATTAAGGGAGAACTCTGATGTGAGTCCAACAGAAGTCAGAATCAATGAGGATTCTAGACACTCTGCCAGGTGGGCATTGAGTAGGTTCCAGAGTGCACAGAGAGAACTCTTGGAGTTTTCAATTTGAAGAAGAGTCCAAAGAGAGGGATCTTCACAGGGTTGTTGAACACCTTGTAGACTCAACAATAGGTTGCTTGAGAAAAGGAGTGCCAAGGGGGAATCATAATTCTCCATCTGAAGGAGAAGGAAAAGGACCGAGTTCCTTACGACTTTGAGTAATAGGAAAGCTCAGGACAGACAACACCTTTGTGTGCGAAGACTCTACAGGGGTCCAGAGGTTAGAAACCTTCAAGGATTCGAAGGAGAAGCTCAGAAGGGAGAGCATTTTCATGTACTTAGGTGAGACTCAAGGTAAAGAGTTCATAGAGGAAAAGGAGCAAAGGTTGATGCCTTTTGCACTTGGATAATTCTTCCAAGTTCAGGAAGAATGCGCACAAGCTCAGGAGGAGCACAGTTGTCGTCGGATCAACCGAAGGGATCTTGACCATTAAAGCTTCCACGTCCAAAAAGTAGTAGAGGAGCGCGTAGGGAAGAAGATATTCTAAGCCATCGGATATTTCTCAGAATAGCCGACAACCATCAGATCTGTCAGGAGCTGCACGAGGTTTAACATTTCCACACACAGAGCAGAGGACACGAAAGTCTCGAAAGAGTGAACATATCGGGATTTTAGAGTTTGGGATATCAGAGGTCTTGTTGATGAAGGTCAGGACACTCCACGGTGAAGGTCCCAAAATAGAGAAAGGATCGCAGCCATCCATCTGAGGGAGGACATGTGTCGCAAGATCACCCACTTCATGGATTCAGACACCGGGAAACACAGAGGAAGGAGTTTTTTCGACTTCGCACCTGGCGAAGTCCCGAAATGATCTGGACCATCCATCCATGGGGAACACGTGGTAGAGATCAAGAGTCCACCGAGATTTCAGTTACCGAGGATTCAAGTTGACAGAGGAGATTGTGTCACAGGGGGTCACAAATCGTGAAATCGTGAAACGACGAGGACCGTCCATCTAAGGGAGGACATGTGACAGCAATCCATACTTTTAGGGAAAGTCCCGAAAGGAAGAGTACTTTGGCGATTCGGGTACCGGGAGTAACAGAGGACAGTGAAAGGTTGATGCAACGAGAGTCATGAAGTTTCAAAACGTGAAGTCCTGAAGAGGCATTCAGGAGAGCAGTCTAGCCAGGAGAATTTTGGCATACCGGGCACCAGGATTTCAGAAATCCTGAGTACAAGGGATTCGGGATCTTGTGGAGGAATTTCTCGAAATGATCAGGGTCTTTGATCTGGAGAGTGGATCGAAGCTGTTGATCTAGGCCAAGGATGAGAAGGGATACATTGACACTTCGTCATTCCGGGTACCGAAAGTGCGAAGGAGTAGAGGCAAGAAGGAGTCTTGCATCTAGAGAACCCCAAATGCGAAATCCTAAAAGGATTTCCAGCAAGCGTCAAGATTGGCATATCGAGATTTGAAACTCTGGGAGTCTGAGGGTAAGGACTCAGAAGTATTTCGGTGTTTGAAACTCCAAAAGTGTGAAGGGTGAAGAACCGGAGAAAAAGGGCATGTCGAGATTTCGGATATCGGTATTCTGGGGATCCTGAGGACAAGGTATCAACGCATTTCGACATTTGGAATTCCGAAATCATGAAAGGAGAAGACCCGGGGAGAATAGCATTTCATCATACCGGGGTTTCGGAAATTCAAGAGTCAAGTGGACAAAGGGTCTAGACATTTCGGTGTTTGGAAACCCGAAATTCATGGTCGCATATGCAGAGGCCGTGAGGAGAACAGAAGGACCTGTGGATCAATATGATCGAGATTCCAGCAGGGAATCAAAGGAGTCACTTCGGCTCGAGGAAGTGAATGAACGATCCTTAGACCGGGAGATCACACAGAGACTCTACCGAAGAGGCAGGGTAGGCGTCTGCGCCAGTTGTGGTATCAGAGCTTGAATCTTGTCTGTATATTTCAGGCAGGGGAAATTGGAGGAGAAAGAGCACTCTGATACACACCAGTTGTAGGTATCAAAGCTAGAAATATGTTTGTATATTTCATGAAGAGAGAAGGAAAAAGAAGACAAAGTGTTGGAGACTCTGTGATGATTGATTGTAGGTAGGAAACAATCAAGGAGACAGTCAAGAAGACTGTGAAAGAGGCTGGAAACACTCAGGGGTGTAGAGTGACAGCAGCAGGTTTTCTAGGAGAGTAGATAGGAACAACAAAATGGCTACTGAAGGCCATAGATACGCTGGAAGGAAAGACCCAGAGATGATAAGAAAAGATGAATGGGATGAAGTACTTATCGATATCAGAGTGAGAATGCATGAGCTTGCACTATGAGTGCAACAAGATGCCAAGTCGAGATGGGTATATGAATGTCCCATGAGGACGAAAGCAAAATGGCTAGTCAATGAGTTGATGGAAAAAAGACAGCAGAGGTTGTTAAAGGGATGGTTGAGGCATGCTGAAAACCTGAATAGACCAGAGGAAATGGTTTAGGTATGTGATCCAGATATTGGGATAAATCTTAGTGATGTTGGGGATGACATGGGATCAACTGAAGATCTCAAGCACTACCAAGAGGGCAGAGAAGAAATTCCCAATTTCCAGGAGGGAAAAGAGTTGAGGTGACTACGGGATATCACAGACTATCATGAGGATAGCCAGTGAATTTCACATTTCTAGGAGGGAAATGAGACGAGGTCATTGCAAGATCTCACAGACTGCCAGGAGGGTAGCAGAATGTTTCCAAATTGCCAGGTGGGCATGGGAGCAGAAGCGAGGCTATCTGAAAGTCTCATGAACTTGGAGGTGAGTTCATATCATCAAGGGATGTTGAAAGGTGCAGATTCATATGGTTTTTCCAGCTAGGTAAATGAAGATGATGACAAGTTAAAAACTTGCACCATCTGAGAGTAGGATCAGAGAATTCTTCTGATGATTGCGGGAATCGAAATATTCCTGCCACTTAGCATAGAGGAGACCAAATTCAGCCAGGTGGGAATTGAGTAGGTTCTAGAGTGCACAGAGAGAACTCTTTGAGTTCTGAATTTGAAGAAGAGTCTAAAAAGAGGGATCTTCACAGGGCTGTTGAACACCCTGTAGACTCGGCAATAGGTTGCTTGAGAAAAGGAGTGCCAAGAGGGCATCAAAATTATCCATCTGAAGGAGAAGGAAAAGGACTGAGTTTCTTACGACTCTGAGTAATAGGAAAGCTCGGGACGGATAACACCTTTGTGTGCGAAGACTCTCCAGGAGCGCAGAGGTCAGAAACCTTCAAGGATTCGAAGGAGAAGCTCAGGAGGGAGAGCATTTTCATGTACGCGGGTGAGACTCGAGGTAAAGAGTTCACAGAGGAAAAAGAGCAAAGGTTGAGGCCTTTTGCACTTGGAGAATTCTTCCAAGTCTAGGAAGAACGTGCACAATCTTAGGAGGAGCACATCTCCCTTTGGATCAACCAAAGAGATCTGGACAGTTGAAGTTTCCACGTCCAGGGAGCAGTAGAGGAGCGCGCAGGGAAGAAGAGATTCTAAGCCATCAGATCTCGCTCAGAATAGCCAACAGTCGTCAGATCTGTCAGGAGCTACACGGGGTTTAACATTTCCACACACAGAGTGGAGGACACGAAAGTCCTAAAAGAGTGAACATATCAGGATTTCAGAGTTCGGGATATTGGAGGTCTTGTTGACGAAGGTCAAGACACTCCACAATGAAGGTCCCAAAATAGCGAAAGGATTGCAGCTGTCCATATGAGGGAGGACACGTGTTGCGAGATCACCCACTTCGGGGATTCGAACACCGAGAAACACAGAGGAAGGAGTTTTTTCGACTTCGCACCTGGCGAAGTCCCGAAACAATCTGGACCGTCCATCCGTGGGGGACACGTGGCAGAGATCGAGAGTCCAGCAGGATTTTGGTTACTAGGGATTCGAGTTTATAGAGGATATTGTGTCACAGGGGGTCACAAGTCGCGAAATTGCGAAACGACAAGGACATTCCATCTGAGGGAGGACACGTGATAGTAATCAAGACTTTCGGGGAAAGTCTCGAAAGGAAGAGTAATTCGGGGATTCGAGTATCGCGAGTACCATAGGACAGTGAAAGGCTTATGCAATGGGATTCATGAAGTTCTGAAATGCGAAGTCCCGAAGAGGCATTCGGGAGAGCAGTGTAGCCGGGATTATTTCGGCATACCGGGCACCGGGATTTCGAAAATCCTGAGTACAAGGGATTCGGGATCTTGTGGAGGAATTTCCTGAAATGATCAGGGTCATCGATCTGGAGAGTGGATCGGAGCTGTTGATCTAGGCCAAGGTTGAGAAGGTCCACATTGACACTTCGGCATTCCGAGTACTGGAAGTGCGAAGGAGTAGAGACAAGAAGGAGTCTTGCATCTGGAGAACTCGAAACACAAAATCTCGAAAGGATTTCCAGCAGGCGTCAAGATTGGCATATCGGGGTTCGCAACTCTGGGAGTCTGAGGGTAATGACTCAGAAGTCTTTCGGTGTTTGAAACTCCGAAAGCGCAAAGGGTGAAGAACTGGAGAAAAAGGGCATGTCGGGATTTCAGATATCGACATTCCCGGGATCCTAAGGAGAAAGTGTCCACGCATTTCATCATTTGGAATTTTGAAATCGAAAAAGGAGAAGACCCAGGGAGAATAGCATTTTGGCATACCGGGGTTTCAGCAACTTGGGATTCAAGTGGACAAAGGGTCCAGACATTTCGGTGTGTGGAAACCCAAAATTCATGGTCGTGTATGCAGAGGCCGTGAGGAGAACAGAAGGACCTGTGGATCGATATGATCAAGATTCTAGTAGGGAAACAAAGGAGCCACTTAGGCTCGGGGAAGTTAATGAATGATCCTTAGACCAGGAGATCATGCAGAGACTCTGTCGAGGAAGCAGGGGAGGCGTCTGCACCAGCTGGTAGTTAGGGTTTTGTTGGTGCGTTGTTGTAGAATTGAACCATGGGTTTTCCCCTGTGCCAACACTAGCACTTTTAGTTTTTGTTGGGATTATGACTGCCAACAATAAGCCTTGATAAATATGGTAGCCCTGGTAATATGATGAGCTTCTTCAAGAAATTTGAATAAATGAACTTTAGGATTTTCTGCAGAATTTTTGAGAAACCCTAGAAACCCTTAAGGCCAAAAATTCAAAATGCCCAGAATTTTGATATGAGAATTGTTGGAGGTGTGTTGAATGAGGTCATACCCTTTTATGTATTTTTTATCTCAAGAGTCCAAGTTTTGAGTGGTGAAATTTCTCAGGAGAGGAGGCCATACGAAATTTCTAGAAACCCTAGGAGGGCCATACGGTTTCTGGAGACGAGTGAGAGAAGGACCTGGAAAATTCTTGTGCAATGGGATCTTCAAGACCTATGCTCTGATACCATGTTGATTTTGCATAATATTAGGTGAATAATGAATTTCATTCCATTTTTATCATTTCACTTAACCATAAACAATAATTTTGCAGCAACCAAGATCACAAGAAGAAACACCATGCACAAGAACACAAGAAGTATCCTGGGAAACCCTTCTCAACAAGGGAAGAAAACCCAACCAAATCCTTTGCTATAATCATTAAGAGAAATAACTTCACCAACAAGAAAGACTTAGCACACAAGAGGGTGCTTAAGCCTTAGAATACTAGTGCCCAAGAGAGGTGCGCACATTTTATCAAGTAGATGTATTTGTTGTAATCTCCAAACACCCAAGAAAGATATGATTCCACAATGGGGAATCATGCCTTACTTATATTAGACTTGACCAATCAAAAAAGGTGTATATTGGCTCAATAAGCCGGACCTCTCTAAGTTACTTTATAATTTATTATTATTATTATTATTGTTATTATTAACAATATTAACTATCTTTTACATTTATTATTAATCACATTAAGGTGGGGCCGACCTGTAGCCTTTACATAACAATTAGGGTTACAGGAAGGTATGAATCTTGACCAACATATAACAGAGGATATGATACACCCACTAGGGGCACATCCATAGGGATGTCATAGATCTAGCTCGCTGCATTACACAGAAGAACCATATCTACACACGTTCACCTCTGCTCATCCACATGCATGTCCACTCTATAGATATCCATTCCCACTGCCTCACACAAGAGAATCATCTGGATTTTTCTCGTCAACTCTACTTCTCGGGGGAGGCTAACACATAATATTAATTTATGTTCACATGACGATACACCCAACACTTTTGGGATTTCACACGATCACCTTGTGCTCAGCCACAGGCACGTCCAACTCATCATATCTCTTTTCCTACTAGATAATCTTCTAGATTTATTCTCACTCTCTTCATGGAGGAGGTCATATCTATGTTCCTAGCTTTGTCTCAGGTAGGAACCATGAACCCTTCTTAGGGGATTTCTCTAAGGATTGTAGTCTATTAGAAAGGCTCCACATAGCTGCAATGATCCACACCTCACAGGTTTGTGAGCTAGAGAATGTCTCACATAACTGCATTCATAAAAAATAGTCCCCTACAATATATCTAGTGTTGAAGGGTTCTATGTACAAGGGTTCCTCATGTCCCATTTTCCAGTTAATGAAATATGTGTTGAAGGGTTCTATATACAAGGGTTATTTTCTTGATTTCTTTACTGTCGCATGATCCATGCTTGGGGTTGTGGGGTAAATTTTCCTTATTCATTTCACTTCAGTTCTCTTCTATAATTAGAGGTTTTATCTTGGGTAAGTTCATCTGTAATGTACCCCAAATTTACCAAATAAAAAAGAAATTATTAGGGACATTAAATCTCTTTGATATTCAATATTTGTTTTCAAACATCGCTTAAATATATGTAGAGTATTTTTTCCATTACTATTGATTTTCGAAAGCATACACTTATCCTTTTACTTGATACAATTGTATTAGCATGTACAATAACTTTATATCTGAAATTTCATTATACTATACAAAAATCACATTGTGTAATAATTAAGGATTATTGACTATTCCATAGTCTACCCATGAACCTTAATCTTCATCCATTATGATACACATTCACCTATTTTACTATGCACTATCATATAAGTCTTATAGTTGACATCATTCATGTCCAAAGGTATAAGTATAAATAGTTTGGTATATAAACTATCATAATCCCATTCTAATTATTCCATCACATTTATGCTAATATACTATACTATACACTATAGGGATTCTATACATAAATCGACCCATAGCATAAGTGTTTCGTTTAACATACATGTCGCAGATCTTACCTATGGAATAACTGCACTATTAACATAAATAATGATAACCTATTTCTTGTAAAGTACAAGTGTTTAATACTCAGACTGTTATTATGACATGGCTAGCAATATAGTTATCATTTGTTGTCATTAGAAGTCTCCCAATGATATCAGTCACTAGTCCAGAGTTTATTTAACAAGTCAGAACTATATGAGAAACACCCTTAACTAAAAGAGACGAATGTGAACATTATACACACTCGTATCCCTAATTGACTAGCATCAGAACTTAGCAATAAATTGGTATGAAGACTAATTAAAGAAGATGTCAGTCGACACTTAAAACCTTGACTAAACCATTAATGTTGATTTGAAAATATAATCAACCCCCTAGCCTGAGCATGAGTCCATAAGGGAAAACTATCCTCCATAGTTATAGTCACCATCAACAAATCAGAATATGATTTTCCTCACACTATAAGTGTTCATAACACAAAACAATTATGACTTCCTCAACATACTACGCAATGTCCTGCCTCCCACATATGTTGTATATATTCTTGTGCCTAGGTCTTTCCATTAATTTCCCTCCTTGGGGAAATTCGTAGCTTTACAAATCCCTAATTTTTAGAGGCTCCTAGAGGTCAAATTCAACTTCTTCCACTTGTAAAAATCATCCCTGGGTTAATTTAAATATGTTCCCCACTGATGGAGTCATGGTCAGCTATTTTTAACCTCGATGTTCCTGCATTTTTCTTCCATCATTTAATTTATTAAAAGTTTTTCTAATACATGTGTCCAATAAAAGAGGATAGTTGGGAAAGTCATATATTTTCCCCACAATCATCAAATAATTAATTACATAATCGAAAATTCCAAATTTTGATTTTCCATAAATGGAAAATTCTCTCCAAATCCAAATTTTCCAAAAAAGAAAATTTATTTCTAAATTCAACTTAGCAAATTTTTTTCTAAAATTTGAGGATATTACATCCTCTCTGCCTTAAGTACAACATTGTCCTTAGTGTTCATTCATATCTTGGAATATGATTGGATAATATTTCAGCATATCTTCTTTCAATTCCCATGTGGCCTCGTCAGGACGAAAGTGCTTCCATTGCACTTTTACCTGGGGCGATGGCCCTGTTCCAAAGTATTGTTTCTTTCCTGTCTAGAATTTGAAGAGGTTCCTCTTGGAAATCTCCTTCTGGTTCCACTTGCACCATTTTTTAATCAATGATGTGAGTAGGATAATGAATATACCTTTTTAGTAATGAAAAACATGGTGGTTTAAGGAAAACCCAAAACCAATGTCACTTGTTTTTCATGCTCATTTGTTTTTACACAACTGATAGGTCTTTGAAAATTGAAGGCTAACTTTGAGTCACTCATGTCGTTTCCCCAAGGGCAAGGTGAGAAAATGTAAATCCTTTAATTTGAAGATGGATTAATATTTGAGAGTGAATGTGTGTTTTTCGCAAGGATTGCAAGGATGAATATCGAAGAACTAATCTTCCATGTGGCCAGCTCCTTGAAAATATTGGCATATCATAATATTTTCTTGAACTGGATCATGTGAATATGAACTTTCTTGCAGTATTCCAACAATATGAAATTGGATCAGTTTGGTGTAATCTAAATTATATTTGATACCAAGCAGAGAAGTTCTAATACTACATCGGATGAGTTTTGTCTAGATCATGAGTTCAATACCCATTAAAAGAAAAACATGCCTACAAATTCTGGTTGAATATCATCATGTGCCTATGACTATAGCGCCCACATAGATAATGTTCTCCTTCTTCATTTTTTTTTCCGAATGAAAGGGGTACAAATTATCTTAACCGCTATCACCATTCAACGATCCAATTTGCATTTTTTCTAAACCATCGCATTAGTCAGAAATTTGGCTCTACTTTTCTCCCAACTCCTTCATGACTGTTTATGCAGCAACCACTGGAAGATGAAAACCATGGGGATAATTCTTTGGTCTCGTTTTCTCTTATCAAGGTGATGACAATATTAATCAAAACATTCTCATGTTATTGAGGGGTGATATTATGGTGAGAAGGAGGCCACTACTTCCCAAAAAATGATGTACAAGACAAAGAACAATGCAAGAATTCACATCATCCACAAGGATGAGAAGTCATGTAGAGTATGGTGCATTTCCTACAAACAGTGCCAAAAATACCAACCCTGATGAAAACCCTAATCGAAGAACTAATTCATTAGATACCAAGGACTACACGAAAAATATGAGAATTGAAATTAGAAGGGTGGATTTTGTACAAAGAATGGTTCATATTAGAATGCAGAAGGAGTCTGGGAGGAAAGAAGAGAAACATATAGGTTTTTTTACTTCCAGAGAGACATATTGGAAGTATTATTGTAACATCTTTCCATAATTCCAAGTTGGAGGAAACCCCGACATCAGACTATGCAACTGGTGGAG
>WSFP011415367.1:0-23837 GCA_009831015.1 Picea engelmannii | reverse complement strand
TTAATAATAAAGAAAGAAATCAATGATTGGTACGTGATAAATTTTCAGATGATGATAACCATGGTGATAATGGAATTTACAAACAATTGTGACCAATCCTTTAATGTATATGGTTACCTTTTTAAACCTTTAATGTTTTAAAAAGGGCCAAAACTTTGCTCCACTTCCACTTCATGTTGTATACATGTATTGGAGTGGTTAATCTCTCAATTTGCATTCACTACAGTGAGTGTATCCAACTCCAATCACCTCATGGTACTCAAGATTGAATCAACTCCACCCACCTCATGGTACCTGAGATTGAAACGTTGGAACTTCTTTCATGGATGGTCTCCCAAGAAGTGTATATATGAGTTTGGCTAGGGTATATACAAAGGAGAAAACTCCTAAAGTGGAGATGGAAAAAAGAGTTGAGAAAGGAGACATCAAATGAGGATGAATAGTTGGAGATGACAAAGATTGTGCACTGGAATGCTAACTATAAATTTTGTTACAAATTTGGTTACAAGATGGTTCAAAAAAAATATGTGGTAGCATTTCACTTCACATCCAATAAATGACATCACATGTATTTATTCCACTGACATGAATTCAATGACACCAATGAATAGATGGATTAAAACTCCAAACTTAGGCTATCTATGTTTGGGAAAAAAATTGCATTGTGTGCATGTTTAGTGATTAAAACTCAAAACATATGTATAACTTAAGATTGAAAATTGGTTAGAACTCCGCCAAAAGACATCAAATTGGTCAACCAATCACATGTGTGATCAAAGTAATTTAAATATTATGAAAAAATAATTATTTTTTTAAGCATATGTACAATATTGGACAACAAGAAAAATATGTGTAGTCAAAGGAAAACTAATGGATGTTCAGATGAATCCAATACTATAGTCTTGAAAAACTTCAAATTAAATTAATTATTTTTTTTTGTAAATAAAAGTGGATCCTTATATTAATGCCAACTAAAAGCTTACATATATTCATGCAGCCTATCTACAATCGCCTAAATGCCTGTAGCTAAAGGTAGAACAACTAGTTACAAAATTGCATGCTGTGAATCGACGCTAGCTCTACTCTGGAAAAGCCCTCCCTTTACGTGACCACGGTTATGACTGTTACACGTCAAAATTACTCATTTCGATAGTGTCGCAAGTATCATCATTACAAGTGTCGCAAGTGTCACATTTTGCTCACAAATGTCGCAAGTGTCAGGGAAGCATACTGCCATGATGCCTATGTCATGCCTGTAAACGACATTAGGAGGACACTTGGCACATGTCGAAAACTTGATTTGGAAGAGGAGGAAAGGTTAACTGGGCTCATGAACCTTTTTCCATCTAAAAACACTCAAAAAACTAAGTTTTTGGAGGAGAGCGCTCCCCTATACCTCTTATGGGAGTGTTGGCGCTCCCCCTTACACTGTCTGGGAGCGCTATAAAGCTCTTTTGGCCCTTCTGGGGAGCGCTGGTGTCTTTAGGAGTGTTGGAACCCCCCTTAAGCCTACTAGGGAGTGCTACAGTGCTCTGATGGCCCTTTTGAGGGAGTGCTGCCTATTCTGGGCAGTAGTTAAGTTGTTGAGATGAATGGGGGAAGGATCCTTTCATTCCTGGAAGGTAGTTGAATTTGAATCCCTAGTCCAGCCATGATCTTAGGGTAGATCCTCAACTGAAGGAGGAAACTTCCCCAAGGATATCTCAAGTATTTAAACCTCTCCAAGACTATATAAGCAAGCTTTCTCATGGTGAAAGGGAGCACTGAAAAGGGAGAATCACACCAAACTTATGATCTTATAAGTGGTGCTGGAACAGAGATATTTTGGAAGCAAGAGACCTATTATCTCATAGGGAGCAATCGGTGAAGCTATCATCATTCAGATCATGGATCTTTTGAGCAAGGGGTAGACAAGGAGGACTTGACGAAACTGTTGTAATTCATCTATGGCTATAAGCAATATTTTGTCCTCATTAATATAATTTGCTTGGTTTGTTTCTTTCTAATTCGTGTTCAATCTCACATGAATTTATCTCTGTAGTAGATAGAACTATTTCGGACTAATCTTGATAGAGTAGGAAGTGATCGTACTTTGTTTGTCTATAGGGCTTATCGAGGAGCGAAAGATTGGAGCTCAATTCGGAGCGAGCAGGGACAAACACCGGTAAAAGGTACTTCTTTTCTCCTTCCTCCTCACACACTAGTCCACCTAGATATAAAAGGAATTCAGTGACCATGATAAGCACTTTCTGTCTTAGAGTTAAGAGTCTAGCTCTTTGAGGAGATCTACCTGTCCGCAGGGAGATTTTCCTTCAACATAAATTGGCGACTCCACTGGGGATCGAATCAAACTTTTAGTTTTGATCTTCCTCATAGAAATTGTCTTACCCTTTGTTGTTTTCATACCTTTTTCACCTCATATGTTTGATTTCATATGCTGATTGACTCTTCACCCCATCACACTCAGCTTGATTGCAAAAATTCCATTGACATTTTGGGTTTTTTGGACTTTTTTCTGAGCTTTAGGACTCCAACGTTCCCCTGCCTTGTTAGTAGGGTGCCAATGCTCACTTAAGTTGTTGGAAAGAGTGTTATAATGCCCTGTTGTCCCTTACACCAGAGCACCAACCCCCTTTTTCACAAAATCTCTTCAAAAATTGCATTTTTTGGAGGTCCAGACCCTGTTTTTTCACTTGCTGAGCTGCTTTGTGATCCAATGATTCTTCCTTTTACCTTTGACATGCTTTCTCCTGAGAAGTAAACACATTTTTGTTCATATTTTCTTCTTCCTTTTTTGAGTTTTTGCTATTGAGAGCTTGAAATCAATCCGCTGTTTTTTCTCTCCTATCCGACTGAGCGGGAACTCCAGTGAAGGACATCTGAAGTCTGTGACTCTTATCACTTGTTTTTATGAGTTCATCATTCTTAAACATCTCTCTTTTGTGTGAATTGGATTTGTTGTTTTTTTCCTCCATTTGCTTCTTGTTTCAATCACAGCAAGAGTGTGTGTGTTGTGTGTACGAAATCTGATCATACTTGTCTGAATCTCCTTGATCTGAAAAGGTAGTTGATAGGAGAATCTTTTTGCATTGAATTAGTCATCATTCGCATACAAACGAAAAAGATACATTTTAGTGCTTGATTTTCATATTAGAAGGCATTTTTGAAAATGTTTTAGCATTGCATTGGATTCGATTAAGAACCAATTGTTTGAGGATTTTTCATATTAGTGTTTGAAAGTGAAAACGACTCCTTCTCTTTCCCTTAAATAGGTGTTCATTGAAAAGAAACGATTGCTTATCATATTTCATGCATCTTTTTGGGAATTGAGTCCTGATTCCATTAGTTTCACTTTCGCGCACCCTTTGAGTAAAGAACAACTATAAAACGAACGCTAATTAAAAACTATCTAGAACATTTTTGTTTTTAGGATCTTCCACCAACAGTAGACTAGGGTTAGCAATTTGGATTAGGCTGTGAGTACAACTCTCCAAAGTTTCCAAAACAAACATTATCATCTTGAGTTAGGGAGAGTCAAATCCAATGGTCGTATTGGTTTTCTGGGATCCCCCTCTCACATAGGGGTTATGCACGAGGTCGCATTCAGGTGAGTTACGAAGATTATCCCTTCGTGGTTCAACTGTTTGTAGTGGTCGGATCATATATTGGGGGTCACTGGAAGGTATACCCATGATTATGTGTGGGAACCTTTCGGGTTGATTTCGGACTTGTTATCCTACCCATACGTTTCGGATCGGACTGTTGACTGTACCCGCCCAGGGACTCACTGCGAATTGGTGTCTTTAGTTGCCATAATCTTTAGGTACTTACCCAAGGTGACGGTGAAGGGAAGTCTCACTGTACCTAGAACAGACATTGGTCAAAATCACTCGGGCTCCTTGGAGGGTAAATCCACAATTACTGCGTGGAATCTTGCACCAAGGTGAAAGTCCGTTAAGCAGGTCTCCATTGTAATTATTCCACCATATCCAAGCCCCTTCTTGACTTGATCATGCGACGTTGGATTTCATCACCAACTAGTACGGTCATCGAGAGAATTTTTGTCTTCTTGGTTGATTCCTAGATTTTATTAGTGCATGTTGTTTCTTTTTGTTAGTTGGCCCTAGATTTTTAGTGTGTTTTGTTATTCTCCACAATTGAGCCCGTAGATGATAAAGGTCTTTGCCGATCACGTAGGATGCAAGGGCTGCCTCCGGAAGGCTATCAACCCTTACCTCCTAACCCTCCAAAAGAAAACTACTGTAGAGAGGTAGAAAATCCATCTGACGTCGGAAGTGCTATTTCTCCCCCGTTAGATAACCTAGAAGACGCTTTGGACACGGTTGAAAATCCCACCACACCTGTGTCGGTAAATCCTCTCGAACCACTTTTGGTTCATTTAGACTCCCTTGGGAATGTCATAGACTAAGAAGTGCCACGATTACTGGAGAGGATATTTACTGAAACATATTTGGGATCCACGGAACCAATCTTTGGTGACGAGTATAGGACTCCTGTTCGTCCTAGCACCATAGTAGAAACCAATCCCACACCTTCTCGTTCTGTATGGAGGACTTTATCAGGATTCGA
The DNA here is from genome assembly GCA_009831015.1 of Picea engelmannii. Lineage (NCBI taxonomy): Eukaryota > Viridiplantae > Streptophyta > Pinopsida > Pinales > Pinaceae > Picea > Picea engelmannii. Next base: position 19,247 of record WSFP011415367.1, on the reverse strand, counting down.
TCTCTATGAACATTTCGAATCTATTCGACAACCCTTTCATTCTCATGAACCTCCTAGTGAAACAAGACCATCCGGTCAAACCATGTATCGCCCAGTCGATCAGGTTATTCACTCTACTACCACGCCAACACAACTCCATCCTAATGCTGGACTCAATACCTCTACTCATCCCCAAAGCACTTCAATCTCTACCCCTCTTTCTACAAGTTTTTACTCTACAGCTCTGCATGTTCCACACGATCCTGCTGGGAAATCTTATCACCTGAGAATGCAGACCCCTGCTGGCCAAACACAACCAGCTGGAGGGAAACCACCATCCAACGAACCGTTTCCTCCTGGAGGACTACCTTTCCATGGAGGGTCTACCCCTCCCAGGGGACAGTCCCCCTTTCATGCTCCTCCTGGAGGGCAACCTCCGTTTTCCAGTCAAACCTCGGTCGTACATCCACCGCTGGTAGGGGGACAACCCTCGTTTGTTGGAAACCCTTCACAATCCTAGGGAGTATCTTGAGGAGGCACTTTTACCCAACCCCACGTTGGGGGGCACTTGTATAATAACCCACTAGGAGGAGTATCCAATCCTGTCCCTTCTGGAAAATCTTACGAGCAATCTTATCCGAGCGGCATCCCAAACACCACCTGGAGTTCTCCGGGACCACAGTATTATCCTCCTCATGGGCCTCATGTGTATCTGCCTCCGAGATCTACTCCTTACCATTCTCAAGGCCAAAATGTTTATCCTCCTCACGGGCAAATAAATCACCCGGCCTATAATGTTCAGAACCCACCGGGTTATGCCAATGTTTCTCATACACCATCGAATCCTTCTTATCCTGGCCAACAACAACCGTATGTAGGAGGACCTACTGGTTACAACTATCCACCTAACCTAGTCTACGGTCCTACTGGTGTTCCTATGCCACACCAGTATCAGTCGCACATTAACCAACAACTACCTTTCCTTGTGACTCTAAATCTCCCAGACTTGTCTCGGTTAACTAATGATCCTATTTCTGATTCACCGGTTTGGCCAGTCATTCCAACTAAGCTTTCTTCTGATATTCCAAAATTTGACGGAAACTTTGGTGAAGATCCGAACAACCATCTGATGACTTTCCATTTGTGGTGTTCATCAAACTCCCTCATGGATGATTCTATATGTTTGCATCTTTTCCAGTGAATGCTTACTGGTTCAGCATCAAAGTGGTATATTGAACTACCACGTGCTTCTTTTCATGATTTCAATTCCCTTTCCATGTCTTTCCTCACGCACTTTCAATTGCCTATTCACTACGAGACAGGTACTGAACTCTTGACCTCCCTTTGTCAAACTAACTCCGTGCATATCTCTGATCATATTCATGAGTGGAGGTGGCGACGAAGGATGATCAAGGCAGTCATTCCTGACATGCTCTTGGCAGAATGGTTTACTAAATCACTGTTACCACCGATCGCTCGCGATGTTGCTATGGGTGGTGCGATCACAGAGGAACAAGCCATTACTCGGGCTCAGTACTTAGACTTGGTTTATTCCCAATCTGGTACTTTGTATGATTTTCTTCCGAATGTTGCTCGAGCTAATATCGATCCTTCTAAGCCATCATCCTCATCTCACGCAGATGGTGTCATCGATTCCGTCAAAACTCAATCTTTTTCCAAATCAACTACACCCTCCTCTACCTCCCCCCAAACTCAGAGCTCTAAGGTGAATGCAGTTCAATCTGCCCCTTCACAACAATCCGGAGGTAAGAAGAAGACAAAGAATAAATCAAAAAATAATAATGAACAACCCAAAAATCAAACACCTTCTACCGAAAATAAACCACAACAGAAACTAAAATTTCCATGTATCATTTGTGGTGACGATCACTACACTTGAGATTGTCCACTTCGCAATGAAGTGGCCAAAATTTTCCAAGGGAAGTCACAACTCGTTGTGCTTACTCAACCCTTTCCACATCAGCAATCCCTGGTTGCTCAAACCTCCTCTCCTGGGGGCAGTTCTAGCGATCCTAATGATGAGGCCTCATCGAGTGCACATATTTATATGTTTAATGGGATCAATTTGACCACTCGCTCTAAGACCTATGACACACTAGGTAACCTTGACAAAGGAAAAGACACTAACGGTGTCGGCACTTTACCGGATCCATCATCATCCTCTGTTAGTCTTCCATTGATTAATCCTTCGTCTAGACCACTTCAGATTGAGAAACCCACATTCGACTCTATCTTACGCCCTCCTAAGAGAACTATCCACAAAGCTACCTTTAATCCTAGTTCACATGCTGCCCAAAACTACAACATTGTTGAAGATTTGGCTTAAGCACCGTGTGTTATGTCTGCGTTAGAAGTTCTACAACACTGCCCCAGTCAACGTAGAACGCTCTTGACCGCTCTTGGTGCTATTGATCCTGAGTCGTCCAATCAGATCATGTTTAACCTGGATAATTATGTGTCTCGACTCTCCCACCAACTTTCTTTCCAAGTTGATGTTGTTGTTCATAATCAACAAATCCATCGAACTATTCTGGATGAGGGAGCCTCAACTTGTGTCATGTCTTTAGCATGTTGGAAAGGTTTAAAATCACCAGCACTCAACAAATCCCCAACGATGTTATGCGCCTTCGATGGGCGAGGTTTTCATCCCCATGGGCTTTTACAGTCCCTGCCCATCCAATTCGGTGGAAAAACTGTTACTGTTGATGTCGAGGTGGTCGATTCTCCCCTTGATTACAACTTTTTACTTGGAAGAAGTTGGTTTTATGCTATGACTGCCGTTTCCTTGTCGGTCTTTCGATGTGTACAATTTCCTCACTAGGGAAAAATTGTCAGTGTTGATAAGTTGGATTTTTGCACTACCGATGCTCACACTCCCGCTACCAACAATATTCCTTTCTTGGGAGACCACAAGATCATGTATGAAAGCATTGGTGTTGTCTTACTGAAAGATTCTAGCCTCATGGGTACCTTCCCTACACTACTTCCACCGACTACACATCACATTGCCACCGTCGATATGATTTCGATCGTAGCTTATCAATCTTTGGAATCATCTGACCTTTGGATTGTACCTCGTCCATTGGGATTTGATGTACTAGCTGACACCATGCCACTTAGTCCAGCCGAAACATCATACATTTCTACCCAATCCTCTTCTCCCTCATCAGATGCCCAACATCTATTAGCGTTTGACAGTTCCTCGATGCAATCACGGTTGAGTTCCTTGTCATCTGCGATAGACTACATTTCCCCAATTTTTCCTTCGGATGAATCTATTCCGGGAATGTTTCGCATTGACAAGTTACCTCGAGATAAAAATTGTCACCGATCCTCTTTTCTTCCCCCTCGTGAAGAAATTCAGGCAGATATATTGTCTATCTCCCTTCCTGGTGTTGATTTTTCATCATCTCCCATGATTTCAACTTCCGACGATTTGGATCCGGTAGTGGACATGGTGATTTCTTCGGTAGGATTATTGGAGCCTGATCTCCTTACTCCTATCGCGACCCTCAACATGTGTCCCTTCTTGAGTGATTATCTTCCATCCAGCGAAGATCTCCTGGAGGCCATGACCACGTTTTATCCATTGACATGGTACCCTTCACGAGCATTATCTTGGAAGCCATGATCCAGACGAAACCACAAGCATAGTTTCTCTTCTCTATGGCAAGCTCGTTAAAAAATGAAACATAGGCCTTGAGCATAGTTCTTTTCCTGTGTCAATCTCGTTAAAAAATGAAACAATCATCTCTCTTAAACCTTCTTTTCATCCACCCTTCTCCTTTTTCTCATCTACTAGAGAAATTGGTGACAACCTCAGAGCCGATGAATGAATTGAAGCTTGGAGGGCATGTCTCCAGCCTTTGATGATCTTTCTGGAGTTAAGCCACTAGCTTTCATGCTGGGGGCATATCAAGCTTAGATTTTGTTCTTTCTCGTGCTCGTAAATACACGAGAATGCATCCAGGTAGACTTTTATCTCTTTTTTGGACCTGTATGGATACATGAAAAAGGAACCCCCTGGAGTCTCCTTTAAGCTCTTTTCAGACTCTCTAAACATGAAAATATTGTCGAGTGATCTTGCTTTCTTTCCCACTCGTTAAACGGTTTGAAAGGGCGTCTTTTGAGTGATAATTTATCTCTTTTTCGGCCTCGCGAGACTAACATTATGAAAAAGGACAACATTGGAGTCATCTTTAAGTTATTTTCAGACTCTCTAAACATGAAAAGATTACTGAGTGACCTTGTTCTCTTCACGCTCGTTAAAGTATTTGAAGAAAATGTCTGTTGAGCGATAGTTTATCTCTTTTTCGGTCTCGTCGGACTACTTTATGAAAAAGGAACTGAGAGAGTTCTCTTTTAAGTGTTTTTCCAGACTCTATAATCATGAAAAACCTTTGAGTTTTTTGTCTTTGGACTCACTAAACAAAACATCGACAGGCCCATATGGCATCGAACCCTTACTTCTTCTAGTTCGTTAAACAAAGGAAGAGGAACTTACCAAAGGTGAGTTTTATCGAGCATCTGTTATCCTCCTCGAGCTCGTTAAATTAAAAAGAGGTACTCATCTATCTGGATGGGGGAAAAATTGAAAGAAGTAAGCCAAGCAGTTTTTTGAGAACATTACCAAATAACTCTTAGAGTCGCCCTTGAACACAACACTTTGTCTTTTCACACATCTTAATCCGCTGAACCTCTGCACTGAACCAATCCTCTAAGTTTTTTCTTACTCCTTTGGGTCACCTGACGAAAGTCACAGTATCCATTGCATCATCGTGTTTTAGTCCATGTCATGTTTTTGTTGTTGTGCCTCAGTGTTCAAGGGAAGTATCCGCCTCGAGAGTCAGCCATCACAAATATCTTGTCTCAATACCCATGTCAGTCCATGTTCATTTGATATACCAATTACATCTCTCTGTTTGTTTCGTGTCATTGATGGGGGATACATCAAGGCCCTCCTTCGACGAGTCTATTCCTGTCGACTTCAACACATTATCCAAGAACTAGACTTAGAAACCAGTTAGTACTTTGGGACCTGCATACCTCAATGGCAGGCCTCCTCACGTTCAACAGTGGGTTTACATCATTGACCTCTGATTGGATGATTCCACGGATGTAAGACTTCAGCTCATCCATTCAGATTCGTTGGAATGTACTAGAGTACCTTGGGAATCATTGACATTAATGGTGATTTCCCTCGTGCTTGTTAACGGTTTACATCATTGACCGGTAATCAAGTGGTTTCTGCCATGTTTGACATTGGGACATCTATTCACATGGTTAGATTTGTACTACATCGGGATCGGTAAGAAGACCCTGGGTTGAGTGATCACTTTGATATGTGCTTTTCCCAAGTTGCGATGGAGTTTCTTTTGAAAAATGACACATATACTGTGACATAGATCCACTTTGTATCGGTCATGGCTATGTCTTGTCATCTAGTAGATCCACTGTGTATTCTTCATGGCTACGATCAGTTCAGGTCATGGGAGTATAGATCCACAGTGTATTTTCAGTGGCTATACCTTTTTATTAATACGATTATGGATCCACAGTGTATTTTATGGCGGCCATATCTTGCAAGTCTTTATCACCCAAGCATAGGTATGCCTGCCTTGGGTTTGAAACATGTCATAATATTTGTTGGATGTTTGTGTGGAGATTTTTTCAGGTTCTCTGTGTCTATACCCTTGCTTGAAAGTCTACAAATCATTTCAGTTATCAGTTCCTGTCTTCTAACTTCATACTTTGGGGGGCAATCTGTTACACGTCAAAATTACTCACTTCGATAGTGTCGCAAGTGTCGTCATTACAAGTGTCGCATTTTTCTCACAAATGTCGCAAGTGTCAGGGAAGCATACTGACATGAAGCCTATGCCATGCCTGTAAACGACATAAGGAGGACACTTGGCACATGTCGAACACTTGATTTGGAAGAGGAGGAAAGGTTAACTAGGCTCATGAACCTTTTATCATCTGAAAACACTCAAAAAACTAAGTTTTTGGAGGAGAGCGCTCCCCTATACCTCTTCTGGGAGTGCTGGCGCTCCCCATTACACTGTCTGGGAGCACTATAAAGCTCTTTTGGCCCTTCTAGGGAGCGTTGGTGTCTTTAGGAGTGCTGACACCCCCCTTAAGCCTACTAGGGAGCGCTACAATGCTCTGATGGCCCTTTTGAGGGAGTGCTGCCTATTCTGGGTAGTAGTTAAGTTGTTGAGATGAATGGGGGAAGGATCCTTTCATTCTTGGAAGGCCGTTGGATTCGAATCCCTAGTCCAGCCATGATCTTAGGGCAGATCCTCAACTAAAGGAGGAAAATCCTCAACTTCCCCAAGGATATCTCAAGTAGTTAAAGCCTCTCCAAGGCTATATAAGAAAGCTTTCTCATGGTGAAAGGGAGGACTAAAAAGGGAGAATCACACCAAACTTATGATCTTATAAGTGGTGCTGGAACAGAGATATTTTGGAAGAAAGAGACCTATGATCTCATAGGGAGCAATAGGTGAATCTATCATCATTTGGATCGTGGATCTTTTGAGCAAGGGGTAGATAAGAAGGACTTGACGAAACTACTACAATTCATCTATGGCTGTAAGCAATATTTTGTCCTCATTAATATAATTTGCTTGGCCTGTTTCTTTTTATTTCGTGTTCAATCTCACATGAATTTGTCTCTTTAGTAGATAGACCTATTTCGGACTAATCTTGATAGAGTAGGAAGTGGTCGTACTTTGTTTGTCTACAGGGCTTATCGAGGAGCGAAATATTGGAGCTCAATTCAAAGCGTGTAGGGACAAACACCGGTAAAAGGTACTTCTTTTCTCCTTCCTCCTCACACACTAGTCCACCTAGATCTAAAAGGAAGTCAGTAACCATGATAATCACTTTATGTCTTAGAGTTAAGAGTCTAGCTCTTTGAGGAGATCTACCAGTCCACAGGGAGATTTTCCTTCAATAGTGACTGCTCACCTAACCGAAAGGCGCTTCACGACTTCGTGTGTCGGGTCTTTGCATGTGAATCACCCAAACCTCCAAAATCTCAAACTGGAGCCTAGCGTGGGCTAGATCCTCTAATTACCATCACCAATGTGACCCCTTGCTATGACCTGGGCCAATCTTTCGAGCGACACGTGATTTCGCATTTCGCGTTGTCGGATTATTGCTTGTCTCCCTTCTTCCAACTCCCGAACTTGAGCTCGCTTCAAATCGATGGTCCACAAACCCCATGATCCAATGGTTCTACTCTCCCTTTCGTGACTCGGAACTTCCCGCTTCGCAAGATCGAAAGATGCCTCGAGTCCCTTCTTCCGATATACGAAACCCCAATGCTCTGCCTGCCTCAGATCAACGATCTGAGACTACCCGTTATCCAATGGTTCATATCTCCCTCATGAACTTGGACTTTGCGAGTTCCCACAACTCCTATCCCCGACTTCTCGAGTTGCGAACTTCCACCATGATCAAATCTATGGTCCATGCTCTCCCTTCGATGAACGACTGTGATCAAGTCACGAACTCGAACTTTGCGAGTTCTCACGACCCTTTCCTCGGGCTTTTCCGATTTGTGAATTAGCGAAACACTGATCTCTCACCAAGTGTCCTCTTTCGATGGATGGTTCAGATCTCCTTCGCGAACTCGGACTTCGCGAGTTCCCAAAACTCCTATCTCTGACTTCCCAAGTTGCGAACTTCTGCCATGACCAAATCTACGGTCCATGCTCTCCCTTCGATCGACGACTGCGATCAAGTCGTGAACTCAGACTTCGTGAGTTCTCACAACCTTGAGATTTTCTGATCTGCGAATCAACGAAACACTAATCTCTCGCCACGCGTCCTCTTTCGATGGATGGTTAGGATTGTTGCGGCTCCTGACTCTTCGGGTATCCTCCTTTGCGCTCAGATCTAATAGTTTAGATCTGATCTCCTCCTGCATGTTCTTCTGAGTGTTTGGGCGTGAGATTCGACAGCCAGACTTCACGACTTTGGCAAGTCCACTTTCGTTCAAAGTGCTAAGAATTGTGATCTTTACTTCTGATGGTTGTTGATCTACTGTGCTACTTCTTGCGGTCGCCCTCTCTCCTGAGCTTCTGATCATTTTTGACTTAGAATAATTTCTAAGTATTCAAAGCAGGCACCCCTTTCAGGTTAGGGTCGTCTAGCTGGGAAAGCTCCTTACATTGGAGTCATAGGGGTGAGCTTTGGGACTGCCTGGAATCATGGAGAATGATCCGATGCATGGAGTCAACCCCTGCATTGGCCAGTCTGTTCACAACTTTGTTTTCACTGCGTCGAATGTGTGAGGGGGTTAGATTTAAAGAGGGTCTGAGAAGTGCCTAGAAGTTGTATAGGGGGCCAAGGAGGTGCCAACTAGGGGTGATTTTCCCTGGGTATCTTCCATTTAGGATTTTTGTTTCCAAGTCTATTATGATTTTGGAATCTCCTTCAATGATCAGGCAGGTGAGGTTTTGATCTAGAGACATTTTCACTCCTTTGATAAGACCCCAAATTTCTGTTGAGTTGTTGGTGTCGCATCCTAGATTTTCTGTAACGAGGCTGTGAATTTGACCCAAGTTGTTTCTTATGATCACTCTGTAACCTGAGTGTCCTGGATTTCCTTTTGAAGCGCCATCGAAGTTGACTTTATGGAAGCCAGGCGAGGGGGGGGGAAGCCACTTAGAGGGATTGAGGACTTTTGCAATTAAGGGAGGTTGTTGAGGAGGGGTAGATTGTGCAAACGAGAAGCCCCAAGAGTTGAGGAGAAAGAGCTCACCTAGATCAGTGGGTAAATCTTCTTGGGTCCACAATTGAAGCTGAAGGGTTTCCTGGAGATGCGAGAGGATTGTATTCCAGAGGAGGGTGGGCGGAGAGGGATGGGAATGAAAGATTCTTTTGTTCCTCTCTTTCCATAATTGCCAAACTATGAAGCCTGGTAAGATTTTCCAGGTTCTGTTCAAGATAAGACTCTTGAAGGAACTGGAACCTCAATCCCTAATTGTGCTTATGATGTTGTTTTTAACTCGTTTGGTTCTTCTCATGAGCTGAGTGGCTTGGTTCTAGATGTTATCATTGAGTGGACAGTTGTTTAGGAGGTGCTCCATGGTTTCTACCTGGAGATGGAAGAGATGGAAAATCGAGGGGCCAATGAAACCTCGTCTTTGTATATTTTCCTAGGTTAATATCTTGTTCTGAAGTAGAAGCTAGAGGAACATGGAAATTTTGGGCCAGAGCTTTGATTTCCATATTGTTTTCTAGATGCTATCTTTTTGAAGATTTTGTAATTTCTCCTGTAGAGTGTATCCCTCTTTGAGAGTGAATCTTCCATGAGGTGTGTATCCCGATATGAGAATTCCTTGGTCTGTGATTTTTTGGATTCGCCTTTGGGATGTTGCTCGTTTCCAGTGCTGCAGGTCACAGTCCATTGCCACTTGGAGTTCTTGATGGGTTGATTTCTAGCTTCACCAGGGAGATTTGTTGGGGTATCTGACCACAAATCTGCCACTTTGAGGGTGGCAAGATATTGAATGTGATTTTCATAGGATTGTAGATTTTCTTCCAATTGTAGGGGTGGAATTTGCTTCCAGGAATCCATCCAAAACAAGGCATTCTGACCATTGTGAACTTCCCAGAAAGCATGTTCTTGTATTGGTGGTTGATTTTTTCAAGCCGCATTCCAGATGTTGGAGCCTTGATTTTTCTCTTGCATTCTTATAAAATGTCTTTGATGCGTATTTGGGGCATATTTTCATTTCCATAGTTTTGCCCATATCTTTGCTAGAGTTTTGAGCCATCTCCACCAAATTCTTGCTCCCATGGTGCTATTTTATTTTCCAGGGTCCCGAAGGCCCAAACCACCTGAAGATTTGGGTTTGCAAACTTTGTCCCAGCTGACTAGGGCCTATTTTTTAACCGCGTTATGTCCATGCCAGAGAAATTTTCTTTGTAGATTCCTTATTTTCTTGATGACTGATTGGGAGGCAGCTAGGGATGAGAAGAGGTAAGCAAGGATGTCTTGAAGGACTGACTTTAAGAGAACGATTATGGCTAGAAGGTTGAGGGAACAAAAGGTCCAATTTCTAAGACGGTTGGAAATGGAGGGTAGGAGAGAGTCCCAGGAGATGTTTATGGATGTTGATTCAGAAAGAGGGAGTCCTAGGTAGTGAGAGGGATGAGTGCAGACATGGGTATATAGAAGTTGAGAAAGGTGTTGTTGGATTGATTTGGGAGTATTGAAAAAGAAGAGTTGCGACTTAGCCAAATTAAAGGTGGTGCCTGAGGCTTCGCTGAAGTCAGAGAGGATGGAACTTAATTTAATTACTTCTTGCACGGTGGGGGTGTTCATTAGCAGTGTGTCATTGACAAATTGGTTGTGCGAGGTTGTCGGTTGTAACCCATGAAGAGAGAGGCCTTGGAGGGATCCATTTTGAATTGAAGCAATGATATAGCGTCCTAGGCCCTCAATCATTATGACAAATAGGAAAGGGAAGAGAGGGTCTCCTTGCCTTATTCCTCTTATGGGGGAGAAGGGTTGAGAGGGGACTCCATTGACGAGGATTGAGAAAAAGGTTGAGGAAATGAGGTTCATTATCCAGGAGATCCAATCCTTATTGAAACCGAAAGCCGATAGAAGAGATTTCACGTACTGCCAGCTTATTTTGTCAAAAGCTTTTGAAAGGTCAGGTTTTAGAAGCATACCTGGAGTACGGGTGCTTTTGAGAAAATGAATGATTTCATGGACAAGAACGGCGCTATCCATGATTTTCCTTCCTTCGACTTATCTTGATTTCTCCTTGGAAATGATGAAGGGGAGTATTGGCTTGAGTCTTAGAGCTATGACCTTGGATATACTTTTATAGATCTCATTGCAGAGTGCTATGGGTCTGAAATTCTTCGGGTTTGTTACTCTTTCTTCTTTGGGTATTAGGATGAGGAAAGTGGCATTTAGTGCTGGAAGAAATTTTCCTAAGCTGCGTGATTCCTCCACCAACTTCCACACTTCATCCCTTAGCATTGGCCAACATGAGTGGAAGAAGTCTGTGGTGAAGCTATCTGGGCCTGGAGCCTTGCCTGTGGGTAAATCCTGAATGGCCTGATCCACTTCTGCTTGCATGATTTGTGTCATGAGAGCCTCATTTTGTTCCTAGGTGATAATAGTTGGGATATTTTGGGTCACCCGCTCTATTGTTGAGGTACGGTCCACCTGTGGTTCTGAGAGGAGATCCTTGTAGAAGTCTGACAACTCGTGCGATATTTCCTGATGAGTGAGCAAGGTGTTTCCTTGTGGGTCTTCCAACTTTGTAATGAAATTGATGAGGCATCTGTGGATCATGGACCGGTGGAAGAATTGGTTTTCTTCTCTCCCTCGTTGAGCCATTGAACCCAAGATTTCTGTCTCCACGAGATTTCTTTCTGCTTATATCTTTCCTCCAATTGCCTTTTGATTTCAATCTCCTCTTGTTGCTGAGTGAATGTGTGACCTGAGTCAATGATTTGCCTCTGAAGGTCCTTTAGTTTTTGTTCCAGCAGTTTCCTTTCCTGGAAGATGTTCCCGAAGACTTCTTTGTTCCATTTATGCACCTTTTGTTTAAAGTATTTGAGCTTTTGCTGGAAGCAATACATTTTTGTACCCCTCTATATTTCCGTTGTGCTCCACCAGTGATGGGCTAGCTCCTGGAAGTCCGGATGGGAGAGCCAAAAAATTTCAAATCTGAAGGGTTTTAACTTGGGGGTGGCGATGGTGTCAACCCATAGCTGAACCAACCAGTGGTCCGAGCCTATCTTCAGGAGGATGTTGGAGTCTACTAGGGAGCCCTCCAAAAGTAGAGTTTCTGAAATGAGGAAGCGATCTAACCTGCAGGCTATTTGTTGGTGACCTGATCTTTTGTTGGTCCAGGTGTAGGTACCGTTGTTGTTATCTATGTCTACTAGTTGGAGGTTCTCTATAAGTTCCTGGAATTTTGTGCTATCCTTCTCTAGGCGTTTTTCCCCCCTCTTTTCTCCTCCTGCATGAGAATGATGTTGAAGTCGCCCCTGATGATCCATCACTTGCGCTTAGCTAGAGAACCTAGGTAGGATAGGATTTGAAGAAAGAGGTCTTTGTCTTGGTTGTTCTGCGGTCCGTAGGAATTTTTGATCATTCCCTCTTTGTCTGAACCTATGGCCCTGTAATGCACTGTGATGGTGTTTGGAGTGGAGAAGCCTTGATCAAGGATGACTGTAACAGGATTCCAAAGTATGGCTAGGCATCCTAAGGCCCCTTTCAAGTCTGTTAAATAGCATTCACAGTTACGCCAGCATCTTTTGAGGATACCTTCCGTAGTTTTCCCTGCGCATTTTGTCTCTTGTATCAGGAGTATATCAGGGTCTTCCATTTTGATGCACTTTTGGAGAATCCTTTGTTTGGATCTTCCATTTAGGCCTCTGATATTCCAGGTGAAGATCTTCATAGTTAACAGTTTGGTGGGTGGGAGAAAGAGCTCTTGGAGATCTTGTGAATCTATCCCGAGTTGCTCATGTAGTTTCCCACCTCCTTTATTAGCCGATGAGTTGATTTTTTGCCCTGTCGCTTGTTTTCTTTTGGGTGTTTTCTTGGATCTTGGTTTGGGTCTATGTTGATCTTCAACCTGGATGTTTCCCCTACCGATGAGTCCAAAAATACTTTGTGAACTTTCCTGAGTTGGTCCTCTGGTAAGGTTTGTAGATCCTTCTTGTTGAGTGCTTCTTCTAACCTGTCTAGGTCGATTTCTGCTAGGTTCTGCTCATCCATTTCCATGACTGTGTCTTCCTCTCTTTCTAGTTCTTTCCCTGATACTGGGTGAGTATGTGGATCTACTTGGTTTGTTGGGGTTTGATACTCTTGTGGTAGTTGATCTTCCTTGTGCTTGATGTGATCTATCCCCACGGTCTTGTGAGGGTTTTCCACCTCTTCTTCCTCTGGAAGGTGGTTAAGGGCTTCAAATGAATTGTTATTTGGGTTCTTTCTTCCATTCGTGGTTGTGGGATTCTTTTGCGCTTGTCTCCTTCGATTTTGAACATGGGTAAATCCTTTTTTTGATTTCTCTTCAGCTTCCCTCTTGGGGGGGGCATTGAGAGGGCAGTCTCTGAAAAGGTGTCCATGTTCATGGCATTTTCTACATCTGAAAGGGATGTGTTCATAGTCTATGGTTTGGGCCCATTCCTCGTCTTGGTATTGTAAGGTAACTGTGCTTGGCAGAGCTTTGGAGATGTTCATATGGATACATAACCTTGCATAAGAGGTGTATTTTCTCTGTTTGGTAGCTTTAGAAGATTTGACGTATTTACCTAGGGTGTTTCCTATGCCCATTAAAATTTCCTCTAACCAGAACTCTTGAGGTAGGGAGTAGAGGTGAATCCATACCGATGTGTATGTGAAGTTTTCCTTTTCTGGGCATAAGCAGTCCGTCCAGAAGCGTAGGTAGACGCTAGCCGAGTTGTAGAGTATTGTCCCCCTTCAAAGATCCTGGCCTTTATCCAATGAGCTAGGTACTTTTCTGAGGGCCAGAGACCTAGGAATTTTCCTATGAGGGCGTGGTCTCTCATGAACTGCGTATGCTCCCCTATCCTGGTGGTTTTGATGACATACCTGGGCGCAACCAGGGCTTGGGGGATGCATTTGTTGGGTATCCAGACCTGAGTTGCTTTTGGATGCGAGGACTCAACATCCATGTTCGATTCTTTGTTCACATCCATTTCTTCTTGTAGATATTGGTCCTGTAAGTGAAATGGTGGCTTAAAGGATGGGCGACACACTCGTAAGTTCTCCAGATCATTTGCGGAGACGTTACGGTAAGAGGGGGCTTTCGCCCCCTTTCTGTTATCATTATTTTGTGGCGGTCAATGTCAGGGTACAAAGGCGATCAATGCGTATAGGGGAGTTCACACATGGTTAGGGTGGGAGGGAAGTTGGAATATGTAAACCCTAAACCTTGCATAGAGCTCCAACATCGAGAGATCAATCTCAACTCTATTCCAAATTAAATTAATTATATTCTACTTTAAATAATAATTTATTAAATATAAATAATGTAATTATCAACCTTCACCAAACAAAACCATTGTACTATAACTAGCACAGCCACATAATTGTGGATGATCAACGCGGAAAGGCTGATAAGATGAAAAGAATTATTAAATAATATATTAAATTTTACTATTGATTAACAAATAAACGGTTGAGCTTCATTTATCTGGTGTTAATATTTTAATTTATGTTAATCACTTATGTGGCAATCAGTTAACTATCAAAGTAATTTTTAAATATGATTAGGTAAATGTAAAAAAATAAACACATAAACAAATGTCTTTATAATAGCTAGGAAGTTAATGATTGAAATCACAACCATTTATTTTGTGTGACTACTAAGAATATTCGAGTCATATTTAATTATGTCCATAGAAAACTTATTAAACACTAAACCCCTATTAAATCTGCCCATTATCAATAGGTGTACGCCTTTCGGCGTAAAAAAGAAAATATTTTCGTCTTCCACAAAATAATGGAAATGGGTTCACCTCAATAAACACCGAAAACGACCGTTGAAATCTACTTGAAATGAATCTTTATATTTTTAATAGATAACACTTGAAAAGTTAAATTAGGAATATTAAAAGGGAAAACTAAATAAGTTTGTGTGAATGTGAACGATGCCAAAATTGAAGGCTGCTAATAAAAGCCAAAATACGAGCCACGTCAAATCGAAAATTCTATTAATAAAACAACGTGGTGATTATCGTTTGAATCTTTCTACTAATTATATCTTAAGTTGGTTTTGAAATATGTACACGTTTTGTTGACTACGAAAATTCTATTAATAAAACAACGTGGTGATTATCGTTTGAATCTTTCTATTAATTATATCTTACGTTGGTTTTGAAATATGTACACGTTTTGTTGACTACACTTTATTTTTATTTTAGTTTTTTTTAAATGATGTCGAACTTTTACGGGATGGTAAAAAGTTTTTTGGTCACTCTAATTATAATGACCTATTGGCTAAGGAAATTTTCGGCATCTGGGGTTGGGGGCCACTTTAAATCGCAATCCTCCCAAAACACGATCTCCAATATCATGGATCAAACAGTCGAGGGGAGTCCTGTAGGATCCATAGATCCACGTCCAAGTCACTTCATGACTTTGGGCTTCAGAAGACTTGGGAGCACTAACATGCAGTCTCCCCGATGTGCAAACTCTGAACTCGTAGATCCAATGGTCAAGGCGGGTCATGAGAGATGCTTGGATCTATGGTCCGGATCACATCGCAACTTTGGGTTTCGAAGGTTTTAGTCGCACCAATGCGCGACTCTCCCGATGCGTGAAATCCGAACTCACTGATCTGACGGTCAAGGTAGGTCCTGAGCACTAACACGCAATCTCCCTGATGCGCAAACTCCAAACTTGTAGATTCGACGGTCAAGGCGGGTCCCAAGAGATCCTTGGATCTACGGTCTAGATCACATCACAACTTCAGGTTTCATAGGTTTTAGTCACACCAATGCGTGACTCTCCTGACGCGCGAAATATGAACTCGTCGATCTGACGGTCAAGGTAGGTCCCGATAGATCCTTGGATCTACGGTCCAGATCCCATCGCGACTTCAGGTTTTGGAGGTTTTAGTCACACCAACGCTTGATTCTCCCAATGCGTGAACTCTGAATCTCACAGATTGGATGGCTCAGGGGGTAACTCCCACGCTCTTTCCCATGGCCAATAGTGATGATAGCCCTTGGTTTCCTTTGAGAGGATCTCATCCATTCATCTTTCAGACATGGAAATACCTTCCCTTCTGAGACCTTCGCTTCACCATTTTCCTAAGCTTTACATTGAACGGGTTAGCGACTTTGCCCTGGAAACTAACATGACATGGAGGGGTCTGGGAGAGGTATCCTCCTCATATGGGTGGTTTCAGGTTGGCACGATATCTTTTATCTCGACCATGAAGTGTTCTACGCCCGGGAAAGCCTCTGGGGTTAAGCTAGACATACATTCTATCAGCGAGGAGTGTGAATTCACAAGAAGACAAAAGCATATGCCTAACATATATGTTTCACACAACAGAAGATTGTAAAATGCACACACACACACACATATATATATAATACCAAATAGTCATTCATCATTCTAGTTCAAAAATTGAAGCAGGGAAAAGATTTATCAGAACTAGTCAATGTGAAGTGACTACTGTAAGGGGTGCTTGTTTCCACCCAACAGTAGGCTCAGTCACTCCAAACATATTTACCACCAGCCACCCCCGAGCTAGACCACGATGCTCTGCAACACAACCTTCCTTCTTTCTCAGCCATAGTAGGGACATAGGTTACTCTCCTCTTCCCGCAGGACCTTGGCAACGGTTTACATGATACCAAGCAAGGTGGACTAGCCTCATTTATCATCTTGTATCATAACGTATTCTGCCACTTCCTGTGTCCAGAACGCTTAGTTTTTAGTTCTTCCATGAATCCCCAAGATTCACTTCCCGTCTTTGCACTCTTTGCAGGTATGTTTTTCCTCTGCCCACCACTCCTTCCTTTCTCACCTCTTTCAACAAGGTTGCATGTGGCTCTAATTCCCAGTCTGCAGTCAGTTCTGGGAGCCTTATGGATGAGTGCTATGCCCCATCCCCTCATTAACTCTTGAGGAGGTCTTCCCACCCACTAGCCCGATTGTAATTCATTTCTTGGTCAGAGGACAATTCTGGTCCTAAGCAATTAAATCCAGTAAGCACTGGTTTGGTGAAGGTTAACGCAACCATTCCTGGTTCCCTTCACCCTCTCTTTGTGTAACATTCATGGTATTTCTAAGTACACCCCCCTTCTAGTATTCATGCAACACTTGTCCATTTTCTTAGTAAATAATTAGGTTCACATTCGTTTACCTTTCAAACAAAGGTCCATCGAATCAATATTCACACATATGAAGTTTTCCATAGTCTTTTTCCATTTATAGTTATATTTACAAACTGGGGGAAATAGGGTGTTACAATTCCCTTCCCCTTCAAGGAACATCGTCCTCGATGTTCTATCGAATAACATGTCCTGTCTGTAAAGAAGTGAAAAAAAATGGATATGCATGTCTCATGGCATCCTCCATTTCCCATGTGGCCTCATCTGGGACAAAGTGTTTCCACTGCACCTTGACCTATGAAAGGGTTTGGTTCCTGAGTGGGGTTTCCTTCCTGTATAGTATGCATTGAGGCTCTGGTAGGATTTTTCCCTTCAGTTCCACCTGGATCAGAGACCAGTCAATTATATGATTAGAATCATGTACATATTTCTTCAACAATGAAACATGGAAAACATTATGTGCTTTTACTGTGGGAGGGAGTGCTAGCCTATAGGATACAGGTCCCACTCTATCTAGAACTTCAAAGGCTCCACAATACCGAGGTGCCAACTTGGCACAAGCTCCCATCCTCAGGGAATTCTTCTTGGGCCTAACTCTGAGATAGACACGGTCTCCTGTCTTGAATTCTCTAGGGGTTCTCTTTCTATCAGCATAAATTTTCTTTCTATTCTGAGGGATTTTTAGATTTTTCTTTATCTGAATCACTCTTTGTTCCATTTCTTTCAACATGTCGGGTCCAATTGTAATTCTGTTCAAAGGATTACTCCAACTGACTGGAGTATTGAATGGCCTACCATAAAGGACTTTGAAAGGGCTCATCTTTAGTGATTCTTGGTAGCCGTTGTTGTAGGCAAATTCCACCAGTGTCAGGTAATATTCCCACTTTTTAGGTTGATGGATTACATGCATCCTTAGCATGTCTTCTAATATTTGGTTCACTCTTTCCATATTTCCATCGGTTTGAGGATGATAGGCTGTGCTAAACAATAATTTCGTCTCCATACCCGTCATCAAGGATTTCTAAAAGTTTGAAGTAAATTTTGTGTCTTTGTCAGACACGATCTCCTTAGGCATGCCATGTAGTATGACTATCTCCTTCATGAATATGTTGTAAATATCTATTTCCTTGCAAGTCATTTTGATGGGAATAAAATGAGAAGACTTGATCAATTTATCCACCACTACCATGATGGCGTCATGCTGCCTAGTCGATGTTGGTAATCCGGTGATGAAATCCATGGAGATGGTCTCCCATTTCCATTCCAGAATTGGTAGAGGTTTTAATAATCCTGTTGGGTGCCGGTGTTCTACCTGAACTTGCTAGCATTCTAAACATTTAGCTAAATACTCATCTATGTCTTTCTTCAATATAGGCCAATAGAATTGTTTCCTAGTGGCCGTGACCATCTTCTGATAGCCCGGATTGTCGGTGTATGGCCTCTTGTGCAATTCGTCCATTATGAACCTCTTCAAGTCGTCACAACTTGGAATATATAGCTTGTTTCGGTAAGTCAGCAGACCTTCATCTATCATCTGGTATCCTTCATACTTTATCCCTGTGGGTTCTTGCTCCAGGTACGAGGTCACGGTCTGGAAGAATGCATCTGTTTCTTGTGCATTCTTGAATCTTTCATTGGCATTCATCTCACAGGTGCTCACCACTCCCAAGTGAATTATTTTCATACTTTTGCTAAGGGCATCGACCACCCTATTTTCCTTTCCTTTGATATCTTTGATTTCGAAATCAAACTTGTTAAGGAGGGCCATCCACCTAGCTTGTCTAGCATTTAGTTTGGTTGTCCAAACAGGTGCCTCAATCCACAGTGGTCTGTCATAAGTAAAAATTTCCTACCTAGGTGGTAATGCCTCCACATTTTCAAAGTGTGCACTATGGAGGCCAACTCTAGATCATGGGTCACATAGTTGACTTCATGCTCATTCAATTTTTAGGATTCATAGCAAACTATGCTTCCTTCTTGCATAAGGACTCCTTCGAGTCCTTCCTTGCAGGCATCTGTACACATGAGGAAGTCATTGTCATGATCGGTGATCTTCAGCACGATCACATGGGTCAGAAGGTGTTTTAGTCACTGAAACCTTTCTTCACATTTCGGTGTCCAAATGAGTTTAACCCCATTCCTACGGAGGGCAGTGATTGGAAAACCAACCTTGGAAAACCCTTTTATAAATATCCCATAGTATCCTGCTAAACCCATAAAGGATTTGATATCTGAAACATCCTTTGGGGTAGGCCATTCCATTATGGACCTGATCTTGTCAGGGTCTACTGCTACCCCTTCTTCAGATATGACATGTCCCAAGTAATGTATTTGCTTCTAGAAAAAGTCACACTTGCTAAAATTGGCACAGAGTTGATGCTCTCTTA
>WSFP011415366.1:0-23838 GCA_009831015.1 Picea engelmannii | reverse complement strand
GACTTCCTATTTTGCCTATTACAATTATACTTTAACCAATCCGAAAAAGGGGATTTGGTCTTTTACAATAGTCAACATGATCAATCTGAAATAGGGGATTAATCTAATGAATAATACCACAATAATAATTAGAATACACTTTGCAGTTACATTATTTCAACAAGGAGGACACGCGTCAATCGATCATGTACTCCGGGTGAAAGAACTCTGGGAAAGATCAAGTGAGGAGAAGTTGAGATTTGAAACTCTTGAAGCCCAGAGAATCGGAGACCCGAAGTAAACGTCAACTATCGAATCGTCTGAAGTAGAACCTGACCGTCAATCACCAAGAGGTTATGTGTCAATATATTAGTAACTCTAGAGGAATCTATTTGAGAGTTTTTCAGTTGATATTTGAAACTCCCGAAGCCCAGAGAGCCAGAGATTCGAAGTAAATCTTGACCGTTCGATCATCCGAGAGGATCTCAACCATTGATCTGCTAAGATCCATGCATCACCAGATCCAGGGCTTCATAAAAAAGCCAGTGGGGCCTGATAAATTTTGAAATTTGAGATTTCTGAAGTCTGAAGATCCGAAGTAAGCCTCAACCATCAAATTAAGGAGGACACACGGTGTAGATCCATGGACTTCGGGTGAAGACCCGAAGTGAATCTTATTCATCTGATCCAATTCGGGAGAATTGGAAGTGTGATAGCATGGAAACTCCTGAAGTCCCAAAGCCCAAAAAGTTGAAGTGATGGAGCACGATGATGTCACCTGGATGTGATGTGGACCCCAAAATTTCTGAAGTGACATGGCTTGTGGACATCACCTGGGATGATGTGGACACATTGAATGTGTGTCATGTGTCAGTAAATTTTGAGCATTTGGAGTATTGAAAAGTAAGTTAGAACGTGACACGTTTCACCCGCCTAATTGGGCCACGTGTCTGCTTCCAATATTTCTCCATGTGGCAATAGATCATGCAATTCGAAGATTGGGCACTCTAGAGGGGAAATATGTGACAGGTTGCATTGGTTTGAAAGATCCCAAAGGATGGAGTACATATCAACCATTGATTCCAGAAGACACACATCGAAGAATTGTCGAATTCGGGTGAAATCACTCTGGGAGAAAGTAAAAGAGGAAGGTTTGAAACTTCTGAAGCCCGAAGAGCCGAAGTGATTCACTGTCATTGATCTGTGGGAGGACACCAGTCAACAGATCATGAAATCCACATAAAATTGTTCCGAGAGAAGGCAAGAAAGGAAAGTTGAGACTCCCGAAGCACAAAGTCATAAAGTGGATCTCAATCGTTGATCGTGATAAAGGATGAGGACCGTTGATTCAGTCCTGGCTGAAAGTTTTGAAGTCCCGAATCTCTGTACAAGTGATTTTTTAGCTAAGCGTAGGGTCATGTTCGTAGGGTCATGCTAAGGGAAGGAGGGATAAGGGCCAAATTGGTTTTCCTTGAGACAGAAAAGTGTTAAGGAAGGATTTAGCAGCAGTTGCTATCCGTGGTCACCTGGCAAGGTGGTTTGAAGGAAGCGCCTACACATGATGAGTTTTGTGTTGGCCAAGGATAACAGGACACTGTTATTTTCGAAGAATGGGGATATGATCTCCGTGAATAAAAAAAATAATAAAGAGACATGTAGCATGGTTTGGCAATTTTGTTTATCATATGCATAATTATAACAAAATGGTCGCTTGCAAATTTTGCAGAATTAAAGGGATTAAGCACATCAGCTCAGGATGCGTATTGAGGAAATGGAAGAAGGCAAGGGAGCCTCCAGTCATGATAAGGAGTTTGAATACCAAAATACCACAGTTGGTAATGCAGAGATAGATTCCAATGGATGCAAGGGAAAAGGAGAGCAGGAAATGCTACTAGAAATGGTAAGAAGCCTAAAGATGGAAATGCAAAGCTACAAAGCAGACAACGAGAGACTGATGAGAGAGAAAAGTTAGATAAATGGTCGAGTGTTGCAGAGATTAAATCAGCTACAGAGACAAACAAAGAAGGGATAAAACTCAAGACAAGAGGAAGAGGGAAGGTGCCATGAAAGAAGGGATGATTGTGGAAGAGCGGATCATTCCAAAAGTGCTAGCATAGCTCATGGACACCACTCACATCCTTACTCAGAAATAAAGCTTTATGCATCAGAAGATATCGTAAGTAGTCCAAAGGTGTCTCTTGTAAGACACCAAAGAAGGAAACAAGCCACCTTCCTTGGATGGTGAAAGAGAAAGGGAAGATGATTTCGAAGAATGGTTTCTTGGAATCTAGAGATATTTTCAGTTTCATAACTATTCATCGAACTTGGAAGCCAGGATTTCCACCTACCATTTACACGGGAAAGTTGCAATGTGGTGGGACCAATTGAAGAAAGTGGAACATGTTAATGAAAGTAGGATCACTTGGAAGCAGTTCAAGAAGTGCTTCCAGAAGGAGTACCTCTCAGAGCATATCTATGACAAGAAAATCCAGGAGTTCTTTGAATTTAGGTTTGGAAGCATGACTATGGAAGAGTACGAGAAGAAGTTCTTGGTATTGTTAAAGTATGTCAGGTTCATTGGTGATGAGAAAGTGAAAATACAGAGATTTATAAGTGGAATGCCAACCTTTTATAAGGAAAAGATCAAGTATGATGAGCCCAAGACCTTGAGTGAAGCTATCAGGAAGGTTAAATACCTATATGAGCAAGGCCAGGGAAGAGAATCCCTGCAGAAATCTTGGAAGGACAAGAAAAATGTGAAGTCTGATCAGAGGATGAAAGGATTCAAACCTCCCTTTGATAGGAATCAGACTAATAGAAATCATCAATATCAGTATGCTAAGGGGGATTTCAAGAAAGAAGATTCCTTGGGAAAAAGGGGAAGACCACCAATCTAATGCTAGGGATGCAAGGAAGATCACATGTACAAGGATTTCCCACATAGAAAGGACAAAGTGAAGACTATGCATAACATCCAAGAGGATACAACAATCGAAGATATGGGAAGAATCTATGCAGCTTTAGATGATCGACAAGCAGAGTACCAGTCCAATATGATCGAGGTGGAAGTTAAGATCATAAATCAACCTGTTTCTATTTTGATTGATTCAGGAGAAATTCATTGCTACATTGATCCTAAGATAGTGGATAGATTACATTTAGAGAAAAGTAAACTTGGAAAAGAAATTTTGGTTCAGTTAGCCACTGGAACCAAAAGAAGAATCCATGATATGGTCAGAAGTTGTTCCATAAGTATTAATGGCACGAATACTAGTATTGATCTAAATATCATACCATTGGGGTCTTATGATATTCTAATTGGAATGGATTGGTTGGAAAAGCATCATGTTGTCCTAGATTTTCATAATAAGACATTTACCTGTCTTGATGGAAATGGAAAACAGAGCATTGTGAAAGGAATTCCAAGACCCATATCTATAAGGGAGATTTCAGCCTTACAATTAAAAAGATTCTTTAGGAAAGGATGTCAACTGTATGCAGCTCATGTGGAAGAGCCAGATAATACAAAAGGGCCAAGCCTTGAAGATTTCTCAGTACTACAGGAATTTGAAGATGTATTCCGAGAAATACTCGGATTTCCACCAAGAAGAGAGATATATTTATCAATTGATTTAGTGCTAGGAGTTGCCCCGGTGTCAAATACACCTTACAAAATGAGCACACCATATTTAAAAGAATTACAAATGCAGTTGGAGGAATTGTCTAATAAAGGTTACATACATCCAAGTGTTTCACCTTGGGGAGCACCAGTACTTTTTGTCAAAAAGAAGGATGGAACCTTGAGGTTGTGTATTGACTTCTGACAGCTGAACAAGTACATTATAAAGAACAAGTATCCTCTACAATGAATTGATGACCTCTTTGATCAGCTAAGAGGAGCAAAGATATTCTCAAAGATTGACCTGAGGGAAGGATACCATCAGGTAAGAATCAAGGAAGAACACATTCATAAGATAGCCTTTAGGACCAGGTATGGGAATTATGAATTTGTAGTGGTGCCTTTTGGACTGACCAATGCACCAGTTGTCTTCATGTGCTTAATGAATGGGATATTCAGGAATTATTTGGATAAATTTGTCATAGTGTTCCTGGATGATATACTTATCTATTCTAATTTTGAAGAGGAGCATGAACATCACTTAAGATTGGTATTGCAAGTACTGATAGAACATCAGTTATATGCCAAGTTGAGTAAGTGTTATTTTTATCGAAAGTAGATCCATTACTTGGGACACATTATTTCAGAGTAGGGCATAGCAGTAGATCCAAAGAGGATCGAAGCCATTAGAGGATGGAAAACACCCAGAAATGTGTCAGACGTCAGATCTTTTATGGGATTATCTGGTTACTATAGAAGGTTCATAGTAGGGTTCTCTAATATTTATCATCCAATCAATTCTTTTCAAAAGAAGGGAACTAAATTTGAATGGACACTCAAGTGTGAAAATAATTTTAATATGTTGAAGGAATTACTTACTAGTGCACCTGTGTTAAATATTGTTGACCCAAATGAAATTTTTGTGGTATGTACAGACACATGTAAGGAAGGACTTGGGGGAGTCCTCACGTAAAATGGACATGTCATTGGATATAAGTCCAGAAAGATTAAGGAACATGAGAGGAACTATGCCACCTGCGACTTGGAGCTTGCTTCCATTTTTCACGCCTTGAGGATGTGGAGGCATTATCTCATGGGGAAGAAAATTGAATTAAGGACAGACCACATTGTCTTGAAGTACCTTTTTGAACAGCCAACCTTGAATCCCAGGAAAACAAGATGGCTGGAGTTTTTAAGTGAATATGACTTCGATATCAATAATATCAAGGGAAAGGAGAATAAAGTTGTCAACACACTTAGTAGAAGAGTGCATATCATGCATGCTATTGTTGTCAGTATGCATCAATCAGACTTGAAGAGCAGAATTTTAGATGGCCTTGTTACAGAGCAACATTACCTATAGGTAAAGGAAAACTTACAGTAAGGAGATGTACAACAGAAAATAAAGGAGTATGAGATAAAGGAAGACAGATTACTCATGCATAAAAATAGAATCTATGTTCCTAGTTCTAGAGAACTGAGAAATTTGGTACTAAAGGAAATGCATGATGTTCCTTATGTTGGACATCCCAGTTACCAGAAAAAAATTACAACAGTAAGAAGCCAGTTATTTTGGGTTGGAAGGAAGAAGGATTTTTCTGATTACATCGCTCAATGTATGGAATGTCAAAAGGTAAAGGATGAGCATAGGCACCCAACGGGTTTGCTACAGCCATTGCCAATTCCAGAGAAGAAATGGGAAGTGATCACCATGGATTTCATCATAGGATTACCCAGAATGAATAAGCAACATGATTCAATCATGGTGGTGGTTGACAAATTAACAAAGGCTTCTCATTCTATGCATGTGAAGACAATGCATACAATGGCTAATATTGCTGAAATTTTCATGAAGGAAATTGCTAGGTTGCATGGGATACCTAGGACAATTGTCTCTGATGGAGATATAAAGTTTACCTCCAATTTATGGAGGGGATAGTTTAAAGGATTTGGCACAAATATAAACTTTAGCATAGCATATCATCCCCAGACAGATGGGAAAATAGAGAGAGTCAATTGAATAATCGAAGACTTGTTGAGAATGTATGTGATGGATAAGCCATCTAAGTGGGAAGATTACTTACACTTGGTTGAGTTTGCATATAATAATGGGTATCACGCTTCATTGAGAATGAGCCCATTTGAAGCCTTGTGTGGTAGGAAATGAGATACTCCAGTAAGCTAGGACAAGCCAACAGATAGAGTGGTACTTGGGCCGGAGTTGCTCAAGGACATGGAAGACCAGGTGGTTAAGATCAAGGAGAATATAAAAGCAACTCAGGATAGACAGAAAGTTTATGGAGACAAGAAAAGGATAGCTAGAGAATTTAAAGTAGGGGAGCATGTACTTTTGAAATTGGGTAGTTGTACAAAGCTGGTAGCTAGATTATGTGGTCCATTTGAAATATTGGACAGAATAGGTCCAGTTGCATACATGTTTGCATCGCCTGATTCCATGAATGTGAATAATGTATTCCATGTATATTTACTAAATAAATATGTACATGACCCTAACCATGTTATTGATTGGCATCAGATTCAGGTAGAGACTAAGGAACATTTTCAAGTTCATCCAGTGCGGGTATTGGACAGAAAAGTCAAAATGCTCCGGAATCGAGTTATAGAGATGGTAAAAGTCCAGTGGACCTGCTATGGTTCTGAAGATGCTACCTAGGAGAATGAATATGCCATGTGAGCAGATTACCCATAGCTTTTTGAATAAATTTGAGATTTTGATCTTTATTTTTGTATATGCACTGAGGATAGTGAAAAAATAAGGGGGAGGGGATGTAACACCCCAGGTTTTGAACCCCCATTTTAAATAATTCATCGTTACAATGCTGAGAGGCCAGAGTGACCAAAAAATTATTAAAAGGCCAATGTGCCCAATATATGTAATTTTTTTATCATTATTAATAATAAATACACAGATGGTTTCTAGACGGACAAGGACTAGAGTTATAGGGCGCTATGATTCCACAAGAGAGGGGGATTGAGGGGCTAAGTGTTTATTCATATTATAATTACCCTTTGTCTAAGGGAGGGTATCGATTAAGTGAGCTTCTTGGGGAAGGCCAGGAGGTTCTTGATTCTCCCCGAAATTACTTAAAAATGCCTCTAGTCTGATGGGGGGGTTGGTCGTTGGCTCGTTTGCTCCTTCATTTTTGCATTTGCACCATTATATCCCTCATGCACTTTCATGCACACACCTCCATGCACCCACTTACCGTTTCATTGATCCATCCATCATCCGCATCTTGGCTTGGGAAAGGGAGTTGAACTGTTGAATATTAACCATGAGATAGTTGGTTGTAGTGGTCACTGGTGTGATCCATCCATGACCTGAGGCCGCATCTCTGAGATGCGTTGGCTTGTGTCCAATGTTTCTCATAGTTTTGAGTCCTGAGAGTTCCATCATTGAGATTCTGGACCAGTTGTGCTAGAAGCCCGAATAAGGAGAAGGACTACCTGAAGGACTGTGTGGCAATGAAGGGTGGAGGTCCGTTCTCTCGAGTGGTGCAAGTTTGGTAGAAGAGAGATGGGTAATTGTATTGTTGTGAGAGATGGGAATCCTGTGAGAGCTTGGGTGCTGACTGGTTTGGGAAGCTAAGGACACTCTGGAATCGTCCTTGTGGATTCATATCCCTGGCTTGGTGGTGATGCTAATGTTGAGATTTGGAATAATAGTGTCTATGGTTGGGTGGAACATCCTTGGTCTGCAACCAATTGGTGTCATATTTCATAAAAATAAGTACTCTTTATTATGGTATCATTTACATGTATATGAATGTATTTTCCGTTGTGTATATTTAATTATCATTTAATTGAATCTTTAGACTATGCATGCTTGTTGGATATTGTTGTGCATGTCGTTAAAGTCTTTTATTTTATGCATCCTTAAATTTAAAAGGGTATCTATAAGAGAAAGAAATCCAAGGGTAGGCTTGAAGGTAGCATGCCCCGGCCTATGGGTGGCTGGGTATGTTACACCAACACTCAACTATGACTCATCCTGAGTCACTTAGGTCTGGACAATGCTACTTCGAAAGCCTCGAGATTAACTCGAGCTGCCTCAAATTGCCTCTTTGCCCGAGCCTCCTTCTCAATGATCTCCTGGATTGTCTTCTCCATAACAGTCCCTTCCAGGCGTTGTTCTACTGCTGCAACTACTTGATCTAGTTGTGATCATTGTCTATCAATCTCTTCGAACACCTTACAAGCTTCATCCTGCATTGGTTGTAGCTTCAGTGTTACTTCCATTACCTTACCCTGGAGGGAAGTGATATGTTTTTGTAATGTGCATTTCTCTTGGGATATCTTCAAACTTTCCACTATGGTGAGTAGCTTCATCTGCGCCTACAACGTAAATGCTTGTTGTTGCGCCTCCTATAACTGCGCTTCTAGCTTCTTTAGCTCTGGATCCTCAGTGAGGCATTCATATGTCTAGGTGCTTATATCACTTAATTGTTTGCATTCCAAGGTGAGGGATCTTATACTTGCTACTATGTTTTTAGAGGTCTCCTCCCTCTAGTCATGCACCTCCTCTAGAGTGCTCGACATTGTTTGGGCCTCAAGTTCTGTTTTCCTAGCCTGAAGCTGCTAGAGGGTCTCTACGAGATTCACTACTTGAGATTTGACCAACTCTTGCTCCTCCTGTACCAATCTTGGCACAAAGCGACATGATTTATTTACCGCTTCTTTGACCACGACCTGTTCTACAAGCAAATGCTCTTTTTCCCTCTGTAGCTGGGATTTTTCCTCCTGGAGTTTCGCCTGAAGCTCTGCTTTCTTGCTTTCATGGGCAGCTACATTGTCCTGCGCTGCTCATAATTTTGCTAAGACTTTGTATTTCTCCTTTTTCAAGGCTTCTGTAGCCTTCTCCTTCTCTTCCAAAGCTCTTTGGAACTGGGCTTTTGTTGCATCTGCAAACCTTCTTAACTGGGTTGGTTCATCCCCCAATTATGTAGTCTATTATTAGGAAGGCCCAGACGATGCAGTAGGTACTACGCAGACCAAGCAAACAATTTGTTTCAATTCCTTCAATTCTCTCTCAATCCTTCTGCATAACTCCTCCTCCTTCTCTCTATATCTCTGCAACATGTCTTCAGAGGCATCCTCCATATCTCCTCAGACCAAACTAATTTTTTCCTTAGTGAGAGTGGCCTCCAACTGCGGCTTATTGGTGCGCGTTTTATTCCTTTCTAAAGGTTTCTTCAGAGAAACTTTCTTCTTTTGCGATGTCACTATCCCAACAGGGGGATATTCAGGTGGTGTAGCTTCACCTCCTCCTTTCTCTTCTTCTCCTTTATCTCCTCCTCCCCGTCCTTCTGCTTCATCTTCTCCTCCTTATGGCGAGCTAGACCGGTTATCTCCAGAAGTGTTTTCCTCTTCATCACTCTCTATGTCTTGGAATTTAGACTATTTTTTCTGCTTCTTTGTCCCACTGGACTGTCTGACATGTTCAACTCATGTAACTACTGGGTTTCCTATGGTGTCAGTGTCGAATAATTTTGCATCGGTGACAGGTATAAGAAATTCCTCTGGCCATTCCTTTGTAATATGATCGATATCTTCATCTGTCACCTTGTAGTATGACTATAATTCTTCCTAGTGATCATCTCTTTCCATGGTTATGTAAATGAAATGGGGATCATCACAGAAATTTGCTATGGGTCGGTATTGATGTAGGGTGCATGGTGTCATATGCTGGAATGATTCAATGGTGACCTTTAAGTGTTGATAGTATCCATGGAACATGGCATTGGACTGCCACTACTTCATCATGTCATTGGTATACCATAGGGTGGAAAATCGAGTGGCCAAGGGCTCTGTAGGTTCGATCTCTGGGAAGGTAGCTCCTTTAGGCATCTGCTAAGCCACAAATGTGATCAAGATTATCAACGAACTGTAATGAAATTCATATCCCAAGTCCCAGGCTTCACGACAATCCTTTTCTAATTCGTTGACGAGGTATTCTGCCCAGTTCATATGCATTCCCTCCACACACTTTCTTGCGAGGTATACCACGAACCTGGTGACTTGTGTGGGGCAGTTCTTCCTCACTAGAATTATCCTATATAGAGGCCACCTTGTAACCTTATTGTCCTTTTTCTACCTCTCTGTAAGCTTCCTTGATGCGTTGTGCTAACGAATGGTCTGAGGCCTTCCTTGGATAAAACTATTAAGGGTCGGGACCCTTCACACTTAAACCTATGATTCGGGGGATTAACATTAGATCCACAGTAATCCTTCTGTCAAGACATAGATATCTTCCACGATATCACAACAAAAGGATTTTAACGCAAGCGTTAACCTCCTGGAAACGAAACCATTTGTTGGCATAGGGGAAAACCTAGGGTTCAACGCTTAACAATGAACCAACAAAACCTCGACTATCATCCCTTTTGGAAACACATGAAAATCAGGCAAAGTCTCACCCGAGGTAGAAGCAGGGGGGTTTACAAGACACAGGTGTCTGTAACCAGGTTGGGACATAGATCTATGATAAGATTACTTCATAGAACATTTTGTTAATGGTTAGGAAGTGACATGCATTAGTATATTAACCCTATTAATGTCGCAGAACATAACCAAATATAGATCAGCGCAATAACAACAAATGGCAATATACGCTGAGCACTTAGCATTTAGCACTTAGCACTATAAGTTAAATATAGCATTCATTTAACCTTAACACAAGTAAAGTACTTAAGCAACAAAGGATCTATCTATTACACATCATAATCAAAGCACTAAGCAGATTCATAACAGAAATAACATAGCACAAAGAAACCCATGAGACACTAGATATACGTGGTTCACCACAAGGTGGGGCTATGTCGACAAACAACTTTGCCTCTTTATTATTCACCAAACTCTTACATTCATTCACTCATGTGTACTAATCCATAGAGTCGAGCTTCACACAAGCCTGGAGATCTACGCACTAAGCACTAGATCCTCCTTCCAAAAATAGGTCAACGCACAAATCCAACACTCTATCAAGCACAAATCCTTAACGCACATGCATTCCTTTGCACAAAGCAACTCAAACTACTTGAACTTATATAATTCTACAATACATTCTTATTTATTTATATTTTAAAAACCCTTACAATAAGACCTAAACATGGGAAAACCCCATGGGCCGACATCCCATAAACTCGTTACAAAAACCCTTGAGGACCCTTTACTAGGTCCACATAACCCTAAAAATTGTTGAGATCCGTGATCTTAGCTCCACCTAGGAGCTCCTTCTTCGACCATCATATTGAAGTCCAAAAGTGGGCCAAAACTGACCAAATTGCCCCCAAAACTTAGTCGAGGGCCAACAGTGTATGATGACTAGATCTGTCTGCAAATCCTAAGTATACTGAAGACTCCGTTGACATCTGCCAACCAAGGGAAAACTCAATAAGCAAGTTGAAGACAAAAAATAAAGGGAAATTATATATACACTAAATTACATTAGTATACAAAGGGTTACGCCCAATATTTGGGGCTCAATCGTAATATATTTTCAAGTAGAGCCCATTCCTGGGCTCAACCAACATGTTCCCTTCATATTCTTCTAATTCATAGTCTCATTTTTCCAAGACACGTTGCATGATATAGATATTGTGCCACATGGGTTTGAACTTTCCTTGCCCCAGTGGTTCTTTGGCTTGATCATATAAAAGTACCAAGTCACCCTCAGCATACAATCAATGACAAACAGACTTATCGTATTGGACCTTGACACGTCTTTTATTTGCTTCGATAGCCATAGAGGCATCTCAACATTTCTCGTCAAGGATATTTAGGTGCATGAGGCATCGTTCGATATCGGAAGTGACAAATAGGAGTGCAATTGTCAATCTAAGAGAAGGTATTTCGCATTCAATAGGTAAGATCGACTCCACACCATGTACTAACTGTAAAGAAGAAAATATGGTGGTAGTCTTGACCGAGGTTCGGTATGCCCAAAGTGTGGGATATAGCATGATATGCCAGTCAAATTTTCTCTGGCTGATAGATTTCTGCAAAATGGTCTTGAGAGACTTGTTTATGGCCTCTACCTGTCCATTTTCCTGGGGTTAGTAAGGGGAAGAGTGAGCATGCTTAAACCCTAGTTTAGCTACTAGTTCTTCCATCATTTCATTCTGAAAGTGACTTCCATGATCAGTGACAATATCACTTGGGATTTTGAACCTGGTGATAATTTGATTGAATACAAACAAGGTAGAAGTCTTCCCGTCAGATTTAACTGTAGGCATGGCCTTGGCCCACTTAGTAAAGTAGTCTATGACCACGATAATGTGTATATTTCCCCCAACTAAAGTTGGGTTGCAATCCAAAAAGTCCACCCCCCACTTGATGAAGGGACCGAAAGTAATGAATGGATGGAGAGGGGCTGGATGCGAGCACATTTTTCAAGTGAACACCTGGCAGGGGTGACACTTCTTAACTGCTTCAACACAATCTTTAAATATATACGGCCAAAAATAATCAGCTTGCAAAATGTTTTGGGTTGTTGCAAGTTCAGATAGATGACCACCACAAGCCCCACTATGGAAATCATTTAGAATCGACTCAGCTTCTTTGTGAGTTAAACAACGGCACAAGATATTGTCTACTCCTCGATCATACAAAGTGTCACCACCGATAAGGTAGTTATTAGCTTCATATCTTATACATCGTCGGTCATCTCGCGAGAGATGTTAATGGAACTTCAAAGTTTGAAGACAGAGAACAATTTCTCCATACCAAGGGTAGACGACGAGACAAGGAAAATATGTTCATCCACAAAAGAATCAACATGAATAACATCCTCGTCCAATCGTGGGAAGTCATATATTAACTCTGCAAAGACTAGTGATTTTTTGGATTTCGCAAAAGATAAATCAAGATAAAATTCTTGTAAAATGACATTCCATTTATTGTATTTTCCCCCTCTGATATGCCTAGTAAGGATGCATTGAAATGGATTGACATCGGCAACCACAGTAGTTTTTCAAATCAATATATAATGGCGTAATCGTTGGACTGTGTGAATGAAAGCCAAATATATCTTTTCAACATGAGAATATTTGAGCTCGGGACCAACTAAGTTTCAACTAAGATAGTAAATGACGTCCTCGTGGAGATCAGCATCCTCCTGAACCAATACCATACCAATCATCTCTTCGGACACAGTGACATAAAGTAAGTAAACTCTAATGTAGTCAGGAGACTTTAGGAGAGGCGTCGATACCAAGGATTTCTTCAAAGAATTGAAGGATTCTTGAGCTTTCTCATCCGAGATAAAAGGGGTGTCCTTCTTCAAGAGATGCATGAAACACTTAGTAATATTGGCATAGTTCAATATAAACTGACGTAAAAAGTTAATTTTACCATGTAAACCTTGAAGTTGTCGAATAGTGTGCAGGGGAAGCAATCAAATTATTGCCTCAACCTTTAACGGATCTACCATGATCCCAGTCTTAGAGACTAAAAATCCTAGAAGACATCTTGACCTAATGCAAAAGATGCATTTATGAGGGTTCAATTGGATGTGATAATGACGAAATATTTCAAAAACTAGTCGAAGGTGCTTAGGGTGATCCACTCTCTTACACGAGTGAGAAGCAATATCGTCAAGATAAGCTTCGACTATATGCTTGAGATCGTGAAAAGAGAATTTTATAGCACATTGGAAGGTTGCTCCGACATTTTTAAGGCCGAAAATAATCTTTCGGTATGAGAAAGTACCCCAAGGAAAAATAAATGTCATCTTATTTTGATCTTCAGGTTTAATCTGAATTTGGTTATACCCTAAAAATCCATCCATGAAAGAAACAACTTTTCTTCCCGCACACTCGTTGAGGATCTGAACGATGAAAGGTGTCGGGAAGTTTTCCTTAGGACAAGCTTTGTTCAAGTCACAAAAGTCCATGCATACACGGATGGTTACTTGCTTCTTATTAATAGGAATGGGATTGGATACCCATTCAATCGAGGGAACCATATAGATGAAGCGAGAATTAAGCAGTTTCTCTACCTCTTCCTTAATAGCAGGGGCCTTCCTGGGATTGACATCTCTAAGAAATTTTTGAACAGGCCTAGCATCCGTGTAAGTTTTAATCTCATGTTCAGCAATTCAAGGATCGATTCCTGGCATCTCTTCATATGACCATGCAAATGCATCTCATAATTCCTTAAAGAGTTCGGTGTAGATCATGATTTCTTTTGGAGAACAATCTGCACCGATGTGTACATTTTCAATCTTTCCATGGGTAAGAGAGATATCGATCATGATCATAGGTGAGATACTCGCCATATTTCCTTCAGCATAAATGTCGTGCATATCAAGCGGAACTACAGCGTGACCGATTATCTCTCTCAAAGTAGATCTAAATTCATCTTGTTCGATTCTAGCAAGATCTAGGAGAAAATAAGACCAATGATGCATATCAATCCAAGGTTTGTTAGAACCATTCATGGCCTTGATGATAGCTCCACCCAAGGGCAAAGTCTCATCAAGGAATTCATGTGAACAAGATGACGAAGTGGCTCACACGGGCTCAAGAACATGAACCTCCTCATCTGTCTCGAGGTAATAGGATCGGGATCGGTGGAAGAGTCAAGAACAACTTGATATGTTATCTCTGTTGCCGAAAGTGGCATGGACATTCCAGCATGTGAATGACCTTTTCAGGACGTAGTCAAAGAAGGTAGGGTCTAAGGATCATTAAAATAGGAAGTATGGAAAGGAACAGACCTCTCTGATGAAATGGGCCTACTAGACATGGCGTAAATATGGTGAATCGATGCCATGAAGTTGAAGGTACCCATAAGGGATGAATACATTTTGAAACCGATATTCTCAGTTGTCGGCTAAGAATTGTCGACCACGGGGATTGACAATCCAACAGATGCACTGGGGCTAGAATACACAAAGGACAATTGATCGATCATCACAATATTCCCATCATGAGGAAAACAAACAGTACAGAAGACAGGTGATACGATGCCAGTCATATCATAAGTCCAATTGTGTCCTAGTAACAAGTTATAATCGATGGGTGCATCAACCACCTCGACATCCACCTCTACCGTATTCCCACCTAACTGGACTGGAAAGGCAGGAAGAATACCGTGAGGGTGGAAGAAACAACTGTCAAAATAAATCAACATGGTTGGAGACTGAGAGATATTCGGAGAGTCGAGGGCTTTCCAAAAGACCAAGGACATCACACATGTTGCAGTGCCTTCATCAACAACAGTACACTTGATGGTATGCTTCGAGAAACCACGTGGATTTGGAAAGCCACATGGTAAGGCAAGCGAGGCTTCACATCTGTGATGCCAAACTTGATAACTTTCTAGCAACTGGGATCTAGATATCCTAATGTAGATAGTAAGACATTCCTCTGTGAAGAAAACATCTGGAGTACCTCCAAGGTCGAAATCCCACAAGGGGTTTGACCCAAGTCCTCAATAATAGAGTAATTATGGGCGGCTTTAGCATTAGGATTGTGGGTAGAGCGCTTGAGTACTCCTTTCGGAACAAGAGGTGGTGGCTCGGGTTTTTAGATCTGTAGGGCCATCTCTGAGGGAGGAGGAGACTCTAGAACATGTATAGTTTGTGGAGAACTATAATCACGAGATTGGGTGGCTACATTAACCTCAAATTTTACCATATTCATGCATAAATGGTCATTGTCTTGTGTTGGTGGGTTTTGACTCCACCCGCCACATTTTCAGCATTTGAAGAGCTCGAGACCATGTGTTGATTATGTGGAAAAGGATTCATCAGGATGACGGGATGTAGAGATAAGATCCTCACAGCTTCCACAAGTTTGGGGCATAAATGAGTAAGGTGATCATCTGTACAAAGTTTACAGGGAAATTTCACATTACACCTTTCTTTCTTGCCCTCACCAGCATTATTATTTGACTTCTCATTATTACCATTGTCCTTGGGTTTATTATTATTCTTCCCACCCTTACGATTATTATTACGTCCTTTCTTCTTATTCCCACCTGGTTGTTGGTTACCATTTGGGTCGGTCAACGACTGCATAGAATGTACATCCACCAACTGACTAGGATTGGAAGACACATACGAAGCTGTCCCTCCTACATATTGGCTTAGAGACAACTCTTTCAAATGTCTTGTCACCAAGTATATGGACTTCACATTGGCGGAGCCTACAATGCCATTGACATGAGGCTGGGCTTTTGTTTATGGTCATAATTTGACCTCGGTGCATCAGGAAGAATCTTGTATAACATGCCAAACTGAGCATATAGAATATCTAATTGTTGGGCTTTGAAAATTGCCTCTTCCTCAGATGTAACCCCGGATGTAGAAACATCCTTCAAAATATAAGGTTGTAGAGACTTAAGGAACCACTCTAATATTAATTTTGGGGGTATGCAGGTCTTGATCAACCTCTTCTGCCTACACCACTCCTGGATGTGATCCAAGATATGAGTGGCTTTGTCCTGGCAGAAGGTCGACAGAATATCTAGGCCAACATCGTAAGAAACCGACAATTGGAAGTGGTTAAGGAAGACTAAAACCATCTAAATAAAGGTCTTGTATGCCCTTCTAGGTAGCTCGACATACCATTTTGTGGCAACCCCCATGAGGGTGCATTGAAACAATATTAACCGAATGGAATTGTCATTAAGGGAATTCAAAGAGCACCATTGGTGAAATGTGTTAACGTGATCACCAGGATCCTCGCCATTCTTTCCTTCGAATTTTGGAATATTTGAAGGAAGCTTGGTGGGAATGGGTCCCATGTAGGATCATGACACACAAGGTCGTTCATCAACTTAGACAAGTCTAGAAGATTGAGTGTGGCCAGAAACAAGATACGGGTTTGTGACATCTGGCCCCAAGCTCCCTAGAAAGATTGTGATTGGGGAACTGCAGCCCATCCAGGGTTCTGGTAAGAACCATGGCCCTATTTGGGATTGTAAGACCCTCCTCCAGGATCATTCACGAGGGGTTGGTTGGGCATCATTCCAGTAGGAATTTTCTGATGAGGGTTATAAAAGCTTCCCCCCGCCAGAGTGGGCCCAGGTTGGGGGTTTCCTAAGGTTTGAAACTGAACTCCTCTGGGTGTGAATCTATAGGATAAAGGTGGATTCATCATGCCAAATGTGTTGGTTGGAATCGACACTGAGAAGATGAGTGTAAAGGATGAAACTTGGGTAGAATTTTGTCTGCCATGTTGGTTACTCCATCCATAAGCAACAAGATTAGACCCGGGATTAAAATGAGGAAAGCCTCCCACAGTAGGATTCGTTTGATGGACATGAGTGCCAACATATGAGAATGGAGTATAAGGAGTATTTGTTCCACCGGGTCCAATGCTATCATTAGAGCCAGTGGCTAGGATGGAGTTTGAAAATTGCGATGTAAAATTAGGCATACCATAGGAAAATGGACTAGAGGCCATAGGGATGGACTGAACATTATAGCCCAGTGAATGGCCAAGAGAACCAAAGGGGTTCATGGCTATAGGTTGAGTATTCACTATAGGATGAGCAACGGTGATAATAGGTGCCTCCAGAACTACAACCATTGTGGTTGCAGGAGTCGAAGGGGTACCTGTAATATCCCTAGGATGAGCCCTAGTTGTATTATGAATTGTAAACATGTTTTGTAGGCTGGTGAGTCAGGAAATTATAAGTTGGTAGGCTTATGTGTTAGTAGGTCAGAGAGCCTAGGTGTTAAAGGCCAGGAGCTTGTTTTGTACATGTAAATATTCATATTATTAATATAAAAACATCGTTGCATGTAGAGCGATCATGATAAAAGAGAATGGGGGAATATACTCCACTAGGATGGGTAAGGGAGAGGGGGCTGAGAGGTTGGAAAGAGGGGATAATTCTAGGGTCTTAAGTCCAAGAGAATAATAATTTATTATTATTCCAAAATTTATTTAGAAGGATATGTTTTTATCGTAAGTTCCTTGGGGAGGACATGTGACTTCCAAAGGGAATGAGCGTGCTTCATGAGCAATAGGTGTCAGCTTAGGCACATGCAGTCTTAATGTGGGGAATCTCATTGGGGGGTCACTCACATGCATGCAGTCACTCATGCATAGGGAGGAACTCACTCACAGAAAGGGGTTTACACACAAATAGTTGTTTCTCTCATGCTCTCACCATCTTCTCTATGATAGACCAGTCTACCCCATCTCTCCTCATGAGTTCACTCACACACTAAGAAATAAAACAACCATCCATTCCCTCCATTGTTGAACCCATGGCCATTGTACACCTCTGTAAATTACTGAGTCATCCCTTGCCTTATCCGAATTAGCTATTGTGGTTTGAAGAAGCAATTTGTCAAGCCTATGGTTGAAGAGGCAAGTTGTCAGGCATGTGAGCAACTCTCTCCAGGTGAGAGAGGTTGTTGTGGATTGAAGAAGCAGGTTGTCAGACCTGTGAGAAACTCTCTCCAAGTGAGAGAGTGTGCTAAGGAAGTGAGTTCTCCTAGAGGGAGTCCCGTAGCTGCTACAAATCTCTAAGAAATGTGGTTTGTCATGTTGTTGAAGCCCAAGGTAAGGCAAGTGGAGCAACTGATGGATTGTGTGACAGTGAAGGTGTATACTCCTGGGGTGGGACAGGCATGTGGGGAATGAGA
The DNA here is from genome assembly GCA_009831015.1 of Picea engelmannii. Lineage (NCBI taxonomy): Eukaryota > Viridiplantae > Streptophyta > Pinopsida > Pinales > Pinaceae > Picea > Picea engelmannii. Next base: position 5,614 of record WSFP011415366.1, on the reverse strand, counting down.
TTCTGTGAGAAGTGGGCATAACTGGCTCCTAGGAAAGAATCCTTCCTCTTAAACTATGTGACTTTCCTATTGACATTTCCTAGCCTAGGAATCCCTTGCCCGATGGATTTTAATCCCAGCTCGGGGGTGACCCACTATTGAGAGTGATGAGAAGTGTGGTCTAAGGATGGGAGGTTTGTGGAAGGTCTACACGCATTTGGTGTTTTTACTCCAGTTAAAATATAAGTATCATTTTCATGCTTAATTATATATGTTATGCATGTATGTGATTCTTGAAAAGTTATCATGTGTTCAGTGGCATGTAGGAATTATTGTCAATTCCATTTGAGTATGTATGGTAGAAATAACTCTGTGTTAATTTTTTAAAATTCATTAGAAATGCATGTTATATATACGTATGTTCCTCAGTGGTGTTTCCTGGCCTGTTGGTGGTTGGGGACATTACAAATTGGTATCAGAGCTAGTTTGTTGAAAGACAAGGTATTTGGGTAGCGTTGCCCAGTAGTGGTGTTGATGCTCAGGGATGTTACAAATTGGTATCAGAGTTATATTTTCGACACTAAGACTAGATGGGCCATGTTAGTAGTTAACAAGACAAATATTTCAGAGTGAATTTTTTTCAAAAGGGACAAAATTCGAATTTCAGATCATCCCTGGGTGCAAGGAGTGCATCAACAAATTCTTTGACTCAAAAATCTCTTGAGAAATATCTTGAGTTTTCTCGTGAAGGGACGCGAAGATCTGTTGCAAGGAGTGCACAGATCTGAAATTCGACTAAGTGTCGAAGAAAACCTCTAAGGAGAAAAGGGTTCGAGAAAGGAAGCCTAGGAGGACGAGCGACAACAGTCCTCAGATATTTTGTTGGAAGGAATATGGATCGTTAGATCCATGTCTGGGAAATCAAAGGAGAGAGTTGGGGAGGAAACATATCCCAAGTTGTTGGATCTAAGTGAAAAGGATCGACAGTTGTCTGATCCAAGTTGACAGGTGGCACAATATCCACAACTCCAGAGTGAGAGGACTTCAAAATTTATGTGATCGAGGAGAAAGAGAAATAGTTGAAGTAGATCCTGGTCATTGGTCGCCAGAGGGGTATGTGTCAATAGATATGAGACTTCGAGGAAAGTTACTTTGGAGGATTTCAAGTGTGGAGTTGTAATCAAACTACACCAAGTGTTACACATTATTTTATTCATCCCTATGACTGTTAATGATGCAAACCTATATGTTTCCTTCAGAGGGGTCAGTGGCCTGAGTTCCTGAAGAGAGAAGGGAGAAGAACTTTTCCTGAGAAAATAAGTTGCATTTTCCCTTGTAAAAACCCTGTAAAAAAGGAAGTTCGCAGGTTGCTATATAGGCAGGGTGCGAGAATGCCTGATTCTCACAGGTTGCACCATAGCTAGGGTGAGAGATGTTCACAAGTTTCTCTATAGGCAGGGTGCGAGAATGCCTACACGTGGGAAAAACAAGCGTTTTCTCAAATCTTCTAGAAGGAGAAACTTCTATGGTGAGGTGACATCCGAATGGTTTGGATCTTACTCGCTTTAATGATTTAGTGGGATCATCCTAACCTCCTCACCTTATCCTCTTAAACTTATAAAAGGAGAGGAGTTCTCATGGAGAAAGTTAGTTTTGGTTAGCTTTTGTTAGCTTGGAGCTTTTGGGATTAGGTTGGATTGGATTGAGTTTTGGAGATTTTTAGCTTGGTTAGATGAACCACTTCGTCAATATAGATTGTGAATATTATCAGATATCTGCTCTCAGAATTCTTGGAGTGAAAGTGTGTGGGGAACTAAGGATAGTTGGAAGGGACCTTATGACATCAAGGACATGGTTGTAATCTCTCTTTCACATTTAATATGATACAATAATATGATTCTTTCTTATAAAGCTTGTTGGGTTTTATTGTATGATTCCTTGATCACATACATAGGTTTATATTGAGTATATGCTATTTCTTTCACTTTGGTTGGTTGCGTTCTTTTGTAGGTTCATCATTGTATGAGCATTGGAACAGAGCTAGGATGGTGATGGCAAGAGGAAGTAACATTTAAATGGTATGTCACCCATCCCTCTTTAGTTAGTAAATTCAATATTTAAAACTTAAGGAAAGCGTCATGTTTTGGTGTGTTTTTTTCTAGATCCAGGTGGATCTAGGGAGATCAGTTAGTGTCTGCACCTACCGATTTGTCCAATAACACTAGGGTTCTAAAGTGCAGGCAGAGCTAACCGTCTAAAGTCTCCTACTTTTAAAAACTATCCTGCCATTACACCACAATCATACATAGAAGACAAAGTGTAGGGATCCGGTAGGAATACCTTAAACTCTCCATCTATTGTCGATCACTTTGCACTTATTTGTTTCTTGAATGAAAATATCCTCCCAAGGCCAACCTGCATTCACCAAAAGACAAATGAGAAACTACAATAATGCATTCTATATATGGATTAGTGGGTTATACATCACAACAAATAATGTAAAAAAATCATAAAGATTTAAGACATCATTTGGTGGGACAAAAAAAGTATTTCTTTATATTAATCTCACAAAAGTCGTTTACAATATGAGACCAACAACTACTCCTCAAAATCGGTCTTGGGATCCTCTTCACCATGCACCATCTGCTTCCACATATTCTTCTCCTCTTCAGTTCTCTCTGGGGAAATGGAAAGGGTTTGCAAATGGAGAAAGAAGGAATTCTGGCTCAAACTCACAATGTGGTTGAAAAATATTGGGGCAAAGGGGGAATACTGAAATAGGCAGAGTTTCTATGCTTTCATTCTTCTCTTTGGAATGGGGCCCCAAAACCTTCTATTATAGGCCAAAAGAGATAGTAGTGGTTGGGGTGACTAGCTATCAGTGGTCAAATGGTTAGGTAACGGCCCGAAAACCCACATCGCTTTGCAATTTTCATTTTTTCACAATTTTTTGTGAGTGTATGCGGGTTGTAGAGGTGCAGAAAGCATGTGTATGAAGGAAGTAGTGGTGGAGGGTGCATACACCTTCAAAACAATGGTTTTTTAGAAGATTTGTTTAGTGATGGCTTGGCAAAGATAGCAATTAAGATGGCCTGATGCCAGGTATGCATGTCTGGTGAAATTTAGGGTTATAATAGATTCCCCCTAATGTGTGAGGTCAGAAGAGCATCTGATGCCTGAAATACATTACAAATCTTCACAAATGTATGAAGTGAGTGAGCCCAGGGACCAGAGTTCAGGAGGTGCCATCTGCAAAATAACAAATTGTCTTACCGAGGCGGGCATACCCATGCTCGATTTTAAATAAAATCATGGTTGGAAATCAAATACACTGCAGATCCATGTCATATAACTATATAAAGTGTAGCTGCGAGTAATACATAGCGGATCTACATATCAAAATAAAAAGATATACATGTATAGTATCCATCTTCAAGAATCCAATGATGCCTAATGGTCGGAGATGAGGTCCTTAGAGCTCGAGAAACAACTTCAAACTCTTCAAAACTTGGGTAGGAGTGTAATATCAGTGTACGAATTCACTACCCAGAGGTATTCGATAGCTCGTCGAGAACGGACAAGAGGATATTGGTGATCAAGTATAGAACTTAATTAATTTTGAGCAAGGAGTTGATTGGACTTTCGGGGTAGTCGGGCATGAGGACAAGAGACAAACTATAGAAGGGATGACTTAAGTTTAGTAAAACTTCCCTTGGACAAAAGCACAACAAAATATGAGACTCAGGCAACATGGCATTGACATAAGTTCACGATGCAGGAGGCAATGCAAACTCTCCATATGTTTCGAAGGATAACCAAATGGAGGAGGACACAACTCTATGTAGTGAGAACAACTTCCTAAGGCCCTATTGAATCCTAGAGCTTGACGAACAAAAGGAAGGATGTGGTTTTTCCAAGGGGGACTCATTGTGTCATCAACAAAAAGAAAATACTTTTCCCTTCCTATTTTTGGGGTATATTTGATTTTTTTGTCTCTTTCAATAATTTTTGGAAGCTTGAAAAAGAATAAAAGAATGCTACGCTACAAAGGAGGAATGAGTGTCGCAGACATACTAGTTCCAAATGCAAGGAACACATTAATGCTCAGAGAAAGGGGACATGTGTAGGAAAAGGACACTCGAGAAAAATCCTCCATGGTTCAAGGTGTCAAGATGCAGAGGTAAAGTGCTACAAGGCTTGCATATAAGGCATTCTTGAGATGGTTCAGTTGTGAGAAACATGGAGCCGGTATTAGGCCAAAGATGCAATAAAGAAAATGTGATTAATAAGACACATTGATAACGTCCTTCGATGTAATTTTAACAAGCCTAGAGAAGGTAATCTCGACGGTTTTTCATTTTTAGAGAGTTTGAAAAAGCATAAAAGGAGACTCCACCGGGGTACCTTTTTCGAAGGTAGTCTAGTCGGTTCAAAAAAGGGGTAAACTAGCACCGAAAAGATGTCTATTTAAAACCATTTTAACGAGTGTGACAAAGACAATATCACTCAGAATTTTTTTCATATTTAAGGAGTCTGAAAAAAGATTAACTGTGGACTCTGTAAGGGATGTTCTTCTTGACTAATTTAATGAGTGTGAAGAATCAAGGTCACTCAGAAATCTTTTCAATTTTAGGGAGTCTGAAAATATCTTAACTATGGACTCTGTGGGGGTTCCCTTTTTGTAAATTTAGTCCCTCGGGCCGAAAAAGGGTTAAATCTATACCTAAGAATACTCTTCTAGAGAATCGAGGCTCCTAGAGTATACCTTTGTTCGTACATTTGACCATACGAACCGAAAAAGGGGTAAACTATTGTCGGAAAAATGTGCCTTTGAATTTTAGTTTGGCAAGCGTGAAGGTCAACAAGATCACTCGGCAATATTTTCATGTTTAGAGGGTCTGAAAAGGTCTTCAAAGAAGACTCATTTTTGTTTGGGAGTCCTGAGGGTGAGGTCAAAAGTGATAATGAATAATGCAAGTGAGTCTCAAACTCATAATCAGGAAAAAATAGAAAGGACTCTCGAGCCTATAGTCATCAACGACGGTATGGACGCCAAAAGCAATGAGGGTCTAACTAGGGCATCCATGTAAAGGCAGGCTCTACCACTAAATTATGACACTTATAAAGAAGCAATTATGGTTCCATGTCACAAATCAGTGGGGTCGATCCTATGGAAAAGAAAAAAAGACAACGAGACGCAGAAAGTGGAGGTGGAATCCTAACTTATATGCAAAAAGTTGGAAAAACTACTTTTTACCAAAAGACCTTTTAAAAAAATGACCCAACTCTCAAAAAATTTCCCAATACCCAAAGTAACACATATCGTAACATCCCCCAAGAAAGTCAAGAACCATACTAAATGATTTTCAAGATAGAAAAAATGACAAAAGGATCCAAAAAATGACAAAAAGGGGCCAAAAAGTCTATAAATAGAAGTTGGCAGCTCATTATCACTATTGTTAATTGAGAATTGACAAAAAATTCAAAAACACCGCTTTGCTGAAAGATTTGATTTTGGAAGCTTCAGTGGACGAAACGAACTTCCACTTGGACCAAGTAAGTACATACTAGCCCCTCCTGCATTTCCATTCTTCCTTTTTGTATTTTTTCTTTTTTTTTTTTGGGGGGGGGGGGC
>ML861950.1:6082-29920 GCA_009831015.1 Picea engelmannii | reverse complement strand
AAGCTATCAAGGCCTTATAGTAACCGATATGGTGGAACCAACACTTCACAACATGTCGTTATAATTTAATACATATAGAGTAACATGGCTCACAATAATTTTTCCCATATGCGAGGTGAAATTTCAACATTACATTTAGCACCCAACATGCCCCCTTCATTAGGGCATGCTGATCCAGTTGGATATTAGTGGCCACCCACCTTTTCCAACTGTCTCAAAACAATATTCTGGCAATTTTGGTAATTTACTATTTTTAGCAGTTTCTCCGAGGCCATTTTGAGGGCCTTAATGAAGGTTTTTCAGGATAGAGCTTCTAAATGATAAATGAAGGCTCTAATTGAGCCCCCAAAATGAATCTCCTTAATTATACCTTTCCAACGATCTATTGTGCGCCCAAAACGGAGATCGTATGCCAAAGTTATGCCCCCGAGAAGTTGATACACCAAACTACCCAAAACAGGGTCCACAAAACTATTGGCTTTTCATCTTATGGGGTTAGGGTTTTGTATTTTCTTTATGATAAAAAGGCCTTTGGAGCCTCATTTTAAAATCATATTCTTGTGAATGAGTGCAGCCGTCACATCTCTTCTCAGAGATAAACCACCACCATTCTAGTAAGCTTGTTTTCCGCTACATTTTACAATTTCAATTTATTTCCTTATTGAATAGAAACTAGTTTTACTGTATATCTGTTATTCTGTGTTAAAAATATTTTCATAATAATCTGTATTCATTTTGTTCTTCTCATAAAATCTGGATTAGTGGTATCAGAGCAGGCTGCTCTTGATCATTTTTCAGTGCATGTCCCCGACGAGGCCCGAGTATATCAAGTTGGGTCTCGAGCTTCTCTCTCTTGAAGACAAACACTCTCGCACATCCAAGAAAACCTCAATGGCGGAAGAAAATAAAAACGACAGAGAAGACGATTCTATTAATATGTTGCTTGAGCAAGCTCTCATGCAACAGAGGGACGAAATGATGGAGAATTTTTCCCACATCCTTCAACGCCTGTTGATAACAATAGGCGTGTCTTCATCAAGAGGCCACTTTGGAAGTACCTCGCCTTTCAAGGTACAAGTTAATTTTGATATTCCCATATTTGAAGGACAGATATATGTGAATGCCTTAGAAAAATGGTTAAATTTTATAGAAGTTTATTTCTATGTTCATAATTTCTCTGACATGGAAAAGATCACCTTTGCACTCCTTAAGGCTCTCTCTCATGTCAAACATTGGTGGGAAACTTACTGTAAGCAAAGTTCCATAGAGGAGTCTTGAATATATGGGGTCGAGCCCGCTTAGTATTTTTTTGTGGATGTGGTAAAGGAACAGTATTACCCTATTGGAAACTATGAGGACCAGTACATGAGATGGACCACACTGCGGAAAGAAAGGGGCCAAGCAGTTCCGGAGTTCACCAATACCTTCCATACCTTGGGCACTAAGTTGGGTATCAAAGACTCTAAACGACATTTGGTTCTGAAATATCGTGGGGCTCTAAACATATACATCCAAACTGAAATGGATTTTCTAGACATCTCATCACTCGGTTCTGCTTATCGATATGCTATTAAATTCAAGTAGAAGTTTAAGCACCAGAACAAACAAGAGTCCAGGTCTACAAATCCACAACAACCCAAGTATGATAAAGACAACCCTAATAAACAACATCATGAAAACTAGTCCAAGCCACAAGAAAACAAGGGTCATGGAAAGACGAAGAAGGACACTAGAAAATGATGTGATTTCCACAAAATCCCTTGGCACAACACCGATGAATGTCGCTCAAAACATTCATTGGTGGCCAAGATAAAAGACAAGGAGTCGAACCCTAATTCGGAACTTGATTCTGAAAATATTGATAGAAGACAAATCATCGACACAAACCCCACTTCTATTGTCGCGATCGCAGCAATTAAACCAGAAGAACCAACAGATTCTAAAGAGGGGGAGCGTCTTTTTCATTCATAGATGTGAGTCAAAGGGACCCCAATACATTTTATTGTTGATAGCAGAATCCAAAAGAACCTCATCTTAGCAGAGGTCGTCAAACAATTTGGATTGTCGACAACACCACACCCACAGCCATACAACATCGAGTGGCTTCACGAGGGATGGGATGTCTGTGTCAGCCAACAGTGTCAATTTTCATATGACATCTAGCCCTTCAAGGACGAGCTATTATGTGATGTTTCCCCCCTGGATGTCTGTGATGTTCTCTTGGGCCAGCCATATATGTGGAAGCTCCATGCTATTTATGAGTCTTGACCCCAGAGTGTCATTGTTACTCTTGGGGGTCATCTCTACATGATACCAGAGGTAATTTTGACTATTTTCCCACTAAACAGTACCGCAAAGTAGTATCTCATACTACAAATTTCATCTTCTTCACAGTCTGTTCAAAGCGTGAACAAAAGAACACCATTGCAGGCTCAGTCCAAGCACCTTTTATCCAACAAAAGCATTTCGAAAAGATTGTAGCAAAGTGTAAACATTCCTTCTGCACATAGACATCTCATGTAGCCAGACTGGTTAAAAATTTCCAACCCTTCCAGCCACAGGTTTGTGACAACCTTCAACAAGATAAGCAGCGCAACTTCTCCAACAAGGCAAGCGGCTCATCAAGATGCAGATTCAGCAAATGCATTTCCCTCTCCCCTAGGCACTCAATGAAATGGACACCATTGCTTCCTAAGGAGGGAGGATTGATCTAGGTGGATATCGGTGGCCACCCACTTTTTCCAACTGGATCAAAACAGTTTTCTGGCAATTTTGGTAATTTACTATTTTTAGCAGTTTTTAACTTTTGGGGCCATTTTGAGGACCTAAATGAAGGTTTTTCATGATTTAGATTCTCAATGTTAGTCAAAGGCTCTTATTGAGCCCCCAAAATGAATCTCTTTGATGATACCTTTCCAACAAGCTATCATGCACCCCAAACAGAGATTGTATGCCAAAGTTATGCCCCTGTGAAGTTGATACACCAAACTACCCAAAATGGGGTCCACAAAACTGTTGGATTTTCATCTTCTGAGGTTAAGGTTTTGGATTTTCTTTATGATAAAAAGGCCTTTGGAGCCTCATTTTAAAATCATATTCTTTCGAATGAGTGCATCTGTCACATCTCTTCTCAGAGATAAGCCGCCACCATTCTAGCAAGCTTATTTTTCACTGCATTTTACAGTTTCAACTTATTTCCTTATTGAATAGAAACCAGTTTTACTGTATATTTGTTATTCTGTGTTAAGAATCTTTTGATAATAATATGTATTCATTTTGTTATGCTCATAAAATTCGGATCACATGCTTTGTGGCACATGCATGGACCTTCATGCAGCATATGAAATTGTAGTGGAGGGACATCCACAACTTATCATTAGTATGGTATCCCCACACAGGGAAATTCTTGCATTAACTTTGTCCAACCCTCATTGGCTCAAAAAATCCAAGAATTTGAATAATTGAATCTACTTAATCCCTCAAACACATAAAACAATGTAAAGAAGGAAGATAAGTTATAGGTAAGGGGGCAATGCCCCCACTCCAAACAATAACACTAAGGGAAATACTAACACATAGAACTAGAATCAAAATGTTGGCAACAACCAACCAAAACGAGGAAAAAACAATGGTTTAGGGATAACTTTACATGTGTGTTGTGTGGTAAGTTTGGCCATTATACTCATCATTTCCACCAAATTTCGAAACACAAATGGATGGAAGAAATGATTTCCAACCAAGGACTTAACACCCCACAATTAGTAGCATCCCCTCCATAACTCTTTCCTCCGCCACTGCAACTAGGCATTTTTCACAACCCCTTCGCTCAACAAGGAGTAGTGGCCAACCAATAAGAAATAACTATGCACAATTGTCAAGAGCATACCAAAGATGCCTCTATGACGTATTGCTCATAACCCTGATGCAAGGGTCACTCATAGTTATAACATCATTGATGATTTGGCCCAGTCACCTATGGCCATGTTAGCCCTTGAGGTCTCAAAAAACTAAGCTTCTCAAAGAAAATAGTTTCTACTAACATTTAGGGCAGTTCACCCTTATGAATCCAGTCTCATAAACTTTGATTTGAATAACTCAAAGCCCAAACTCCACTCCCTTATGGATTTTCAAATCCCTACCACAATCAGAAACATCACCATCCATCGTTGCATCATAGATAAGGGAGAATCTACTTATATCATGTCTACCAATGTATGGAAGAATTCAAGCTCACGTAATATTACCCCTTCTATCATCATCCTTTAGGCTTATGATGGTCACCCATACCAACTTGACGGGATTTACCAAAACATCTTTGTTAAGATAGCGGGAAATACTATCTTAAAAGACATTGAGGTCACATATGCACCCTTAGACTACAAATATTTCTTGGACGTAGCTACATGTGCACTATGAAATTTGTAGCTTCATCAATGTTTCATTTCAAACAACAAGGTCATCACCATATACCAACTTATGCACTATGAAACTCACCCAATGTCTAATGTAAACAACATCCTTTCCCTCATAGGGGAAACTCATGATCCCCCATCATTACCACTGGGATCTTCAAAGATTCCACGTTACTTGACACATTTCATACCGAACCACCTCATGTCCCTCTTTATAATTTTGTCCAAGTATAAATGTCGATGTTAGTCGAGGCAATATCTTCTACCACCTATTGGCCCTTGACCAAGTTTTGAGGAAACATTGGTCGTGTTTGACCACTTTTGGGACTTCGACAGGCTGGTCGAATATGGAACACCCAAGTGAAGCTGAGATCATGGGATCTCGCTTGTTTTGCGGGCTTGTGGACCGAGCAAAGGGTTTACTAGGTTTTATGTAATGGGTTATGGGATGTATGCCCATGGGTTTACCCATGAATAGGCCTTTTGTAAATGTATAAATAAGTAGCCAAGCGATGTAAGAGGTGGTGATGATATTTGGCTATGTGCACAATATGTTGTAAGTTTTAATGTTGGCTCAGTGCAAGAAGTTGTAAGTTGATTTGTGAAGATCAACTGTGTAAAGTAAGGCTATGTTCTATCAAGGAGTTAGCTCTGTGCCTTGACTTGATTTTGGGAAGGAAAATCTGGCACGCGGTGCGTAGATCTCTCGTCCTCTGCGGATTTGGGCTCTATGGCTTTGTGCATAGGAGTAGATGAATGTAAGAAGATTGAAGACTAATAAATAAGAAGAATAAGTTGGTGGACATATCCCCACACTGGGGTGAACCACGTATATCATGTGTCTTGATGTGTTTTGTGCAATGTTGTTTATGTGTTTATCTGGTTAGTGCTATTATAATGTATGATGAATGCATCTGATGTCATTTCTTAGTGCTTGATGGGACTTGGCACAGGGGAAGACCCAGGGTTCAACGCTCAAGAGCGCACCAACAAAACCCTAACTACCAGCCCTTTAGGCAACACCTGCGAAGCAGATGAAGTCTCACCTGAGGTAGAGGTAGGGGTGGTTGCAAGACTCAGGTGTCTTCAACCTTAGCTAGGACACAAATATGTAATTATATCCTTTATAGAGCACTTAGCATCGTTCATTCATCACTTATTCACCCTTATTGTACTTCGCAGATAAGATAGAACATCGCAGGAATTGCTCAGATATAAGATATTTCAGTTCTTAGCAACAGCAAAACATATTAGATCCTGTAGATCAGCACTAAGCATCCTCATACACATCAGATATACTATTCATATACATATAGTAAATCACAAACCATAAGCTAATCTATCTAATCATGGCATAGCACTTAGCAAGATAGTGAAAACACAAGGAAGCAACAACACAAAGCATGACACACAAGTTTATGTGGTTCACCCCCACCCTGGGGCTACGTCCACAAAGTCTTCTTCTTATTTATTAGCTTCGGTCAATCTAATAACAGCACAGAGCTCAACTTGTACTCCGCATAGGATAGGAGATCTACCCGCACCTTTCCAAATCCTCCTTCCCCGAGTAGATCTAGCATAGAGCCTTCTTACAATCTGTGCACTCAGCACTTACAACACTTGCACTCAGGTCTACAAGCCTCTTACAATCATGCATAGAGCATTTACATTCGATCACACAGATCTAATTACTAGCACTAAGCCATTGCTCTTCTTACATTGCCTAGCTACTTATTTATATTTTACAACATAGGCCTAAACATGGGTAAACCCATGGGTCGACATCCCTTTCCCATTACATTAACCCAAAACACTAAAAAGGACCCAAAAGTTGGCTGAGATCCCGTGATATCTGCTTCTCCTAGCGCTCCATCTTTGACTGGGTGTCGATGTCCAAAAATGGTCAAATATGACCAAGTGTTCCTCAAAACTTGGTCAAGGGCCAACAGGCCCCCAACACTCATCTGTGACTCATCCTGAGTCACTCTGGTTTGATCAGTTCTGCTTCGAATGTCTCGAGCTTGTCCTGAGCTAATTTGACCTGCTACAGTGCAACAAACTCTTGCTCAGTGAACTTCTGGATCACTGTGTCGTTTACTGGTCCTTCCATGCATTGTTCTGCAGTGATGAAAACTTGTTCAAGCTCGGTTGCCTGGCTCTCAAATTCAGTGAACAGGTGGCATGCTTTCTCTTGGACAGGTTGAACTGGTTGAGAGACTTCCATCACTTTACTTTGCATCATGTGTACTTGTTTTTGGGCAGTGCATTTTTCTGGAAATCGCTTCATTCTCTCGATTGGGGTCAAGGCCTTCAGTTGGGCCTGTAGCATATCTTCATGATGCTTTTCTTCTTGGATTTGTGCTTCTAATGTCTACAATTATGGGTTTTCAGTGAGGTTCTCATAAGTCTGGGCGCTTCTAGCACTCAGCTGCTTACATTCCAAATCCAAGGCTTTTAATCTATCAACTGCGTTGTGGGAAGTTTCCTCCCTTAGGGCTCTTACTTCTTGTGGAGTCTCAGGCACGGTACGAAGTTCCAAATCTGTGATGCGTTGCTGAAGTTGTTGGATTACTTGTTCAATTTGTGCCACCTATTGTGGGACACGTTCTTCAATTTTCACTTCAATGACCATCATAGAGAAAAGTGCTCTCTGAACTCTTTCCTGTACTTCAAGTTGCTCTGCTAGCAACTGGTCCTTTCTCTACTGTAATTGTGTTTTTTCCTCCTCCCACTTCGCTTGTAAGGAAAGTTTATCCTGTTCTTCCTTCCTCTGTTGTACTATAAGTGCACTATGTACCTGTTCCAAAGCCTGGGTGGCTTGTGCTGTGTCTTCTTGATCTCGTCGAAGGCGAGCTTCGAATTTATCGGTGATCTGGTGTAATTGGGTGGGATCATCAGTTGTTCCTATTGTTTCAATTGTCAAGGGCATAGTAGAAACTGCTCTGCTGGACTGGAGTGCCTGCTGCACTTCTTGGAGTTCACCCTTGATCCAGTTGAATACCTCCTCCTGCTTCGCTTCTTTCTTTTCTGTGATCTCTAGTGAGCCATCAGTCAACACAAAGATCAAGAAGTCAAAGTCGTCTTGTGTGGGGGTGGTCTTAAACGTAGTCCGAGTGGCCTTAGCTTTCTTTTGGGATGAGGGATTTGGTGGGGTAATCTTCATTTTCTTGGAGGGTTCCTCCTCCTCTCTAGGCGGAGTAACCTCGCCTTTGTTTTTCTCAACTTCTGTGCCACCTAGTTCTTCACCATCACTTCCCTTCGTAGGTGAGATCGAAGTAGTCTTCGTGGATATTCTATGGATATCTTGAACTTCCACGTCCTTCTAAGTCTTGTGCGGTCCAAGTGTATCCGACATAGCTTCAGGGCTATACATGTCGAACATCTCTGCGAGGTCTAGTGGAACAAGGAGGTTTGCTAACCATTCCTTGGTAATTTGATCCAAGTCTTCTTCTGTCAACTTATAGTACAACTGGATTTGTTGTTTGTGCTCATCAGCGCACGTTGTGATATAGGTGAAGTGGTGATCTGTGTTGAATTTGATCAAAGGTATAAACCTATGAAGTGTGTTTGGTATGATGTGTGGTGTAGATTGGATTGCATTCTTCAATTGATTGTAATAAGCATGGAAGACGGCATTGGACTACCATTGCTTGTTCATGTCGTTGGAGTACCACAGCATACAGAACTTCGCGGCCAGTGGTTCGAAGGGTTCTATCTCCGAAAAAGTGGCACCTTCTGGTAGATCCCAAGCAATGAAAGTGATGAGTATGAGAAACCAACTAAAGTGGAACTCATACCCTTGGTCCTGCGCTTGTCTACAGTCAAGCTCTAGTCGATTTATAAGGTACTTTGCCCAGTTCATTTGTAGTCCCTCCGCACACTTCCCTGCGAGGTCAACTACAAATCTAGTCACCTGTGCGGGTCTATTTTTGTGGACTAACTTCTCTGCGATCATCTGGAAATCGAGGCACACTGCTGCATTCTCGATGGAGGCTACCTTGTAGCCTCACATTCCCTTCTCTACATCGACAAATGTGTCTTTTATTCGTTGGGCGAGAGCACGGTCTGTGGTCTTTCCAGAGTAAAAATCTTGTGGGTCAGGGCCCTGCATGCATAGCCCTGTGATCCGATTGATCAGAATCGGATCCACCATGATGCGGTGGTCCAACCATAAGTATCCTTCGTGGTAGAATGACAACATCAATCTAATGCATGCATTCACTTCTTGATGCCTCCCGAAATGTGGAATCTTCATTACATTCAGGAGGGTTGACTGCACGAGGTTATGGGTCCATTGTCGAGGGACAATCTTTGGGTTCCTTCCTTTTGTGATAGTTAAGTACTTGTGTGGGGATAGAATATTGTAATCCTTGCGATCTCCAAGGTTAAAATCACTAAATTTCAGTGCTGTGAGCTTATCCTAGTCAACATGAACTGCACGCACCCCTTTCGGGAGGTATGCAGTGACCACGGCATAGTCGAAGTCTCTGGGTACGGTGTCTCGATTCACTGTGCCACTTAGTGGTGGGATATACTTAGGAAAGATACTTGGGATCATCTTCACAGTGGCGAAGTCGTTTCCGAGCTTAGATCGTCTTTCTGAAGGTAGTGGGGATGGTTCTGCTCAAGAAGTGGATGGGGAAGCTAGCAATGCTCCCGAGGATGATGTCTATACACATGTAGACATTCCTCGCTCTGACATGACTTTCTCAGTCATTAAGTCAATTAAAATTCTTCAACTATTTTCTCAGCAGCGTTGAGCTCATCTGACATACAAGCTTGGGTCAGCTAGCTTGGGTGTGAAAGGAATTCAGAGACTACAGTGAATAGTATGGGAACAAGGCAATGATCTCAGGGTGAGTTAATCTCAGGTTTCGAGCTCAAATTCTCACTTAGCAAAAAGTATTATCGGTGCGTGGCGCGATGGACTAAGTAGGGAAACTTAGTAATGGTTTGTTGGCAACGATTATGATCCTTCATTAACTCTTGTTCGACCCGTTATGGCGTGTTTCAACAGTTGGATGATGAACCCTTATTGCTTTTATGCCCGTTCAAAGTGGAATTTGAACGGATATATCGGCCCTAACAGCTATATTGCTTCACCATGGCGAAGTACTCCATGTCATTGTTCTGATATCTCAGCAAAGTTCCAATTCTGTAATTTTTTTGTCTATGAAGTATCCTATAGAACCTCTTGTAACCTTACATTATTAGCCCTTTTCTTTCTTAACTTTCTATCCTTCTTCCCAGTGAGCTTCGTCTCAGTAATGATTTTACCATTCTGATGCTTATCTTTTGTGGTCTTAGTTACTTCGCGTTGTTGAAATTCTTTCCTATGGTTCTTGGATAATACTTCTTCTGTATCAAAAATACGTAACTCAATCTTTTGCGGATCCTCTAGTGTTCTCTTAGCCTCGACATCAGAGTTTCTAGTATTAAATATTCACGATCTTCTCTTATGTTCTTCAATCAAGTGCGTGATCCTTCTGGTCATAAAGTCTTTTAAGTCTTGCTTCTTCTGTTCCAAAACTGCTTCTTCTTCTTTTCGTCTGGCTTGTTCTCTATCAATCCAAGGTTTTCCTATGAGCATGGTAAACGGGGCTTTGTCTTCAACAAATTTAATAATCTCAAAGTCTTCCTCTATCAAAGTTCCATTGGAAGTCATAGGTATCCGGGTGAGCCTTCCACATAGGTTTACTAGTTTTCCTCTGAATAAACTTGTTCCTCCTAGGGAAGGGATCATGGCAGGCTTTCCTATAGCTTCCCAAGTTCTTTCTGGCATAATGTTCACTTGTGTTTCTTCATCAAGAATACAGTCAATGTCGAAGTCCCCTATTCTTTCTTCGACTTTCTCCTTTTCTTTGAATATCTCTGATAGCCTAACATGTCGGTGGTCATTCAAGGTGTCTTTGATCTGTAGCAATATCTTTTCTGATTCCTTCTGAGTTTCTACTATTTTTGGATCTGCCTTAGGGTTTTCTTCCTTCAGATTCATTCTTTCAAGCTTAGCAATCATTCTAGGGCAATCCAACACTTCATGGTCCAAAGCTTTGCAACAGAGACAACTAGGTCTTCCACCAGGGCATTGCTTAGCAAGATGTCCCGGTCTTCTGCAATTGTAACAAAGGGTTAACCCTCTCTTTCGTTTAAATGTTCCCCAACTTCTTCTATACTGCGCACCAAGATCGTGGTAGCTAACCTGCACAAAACTCTTTCTAGGATCATGCATCCACTTGTTAGTCCAGACGTTCTTTCTATGCATAGGTATAACATATCTATCATTATACTTATCAAATCTATTCATATCCAACTTTCTTTCATCTATTAATGCCCTAGTTTTGAAGCTAGGACAGAATCTATCAAACATACCTAGAACCATGCTTTAGAAACAAAAAAAATTCACTTATCTTACTTCTACAGATCACAAACCTTTCAGATCTAAACACTTTTGACTATTCTTACCTTTATTAGAGCACAGAGTTTACAGATCTTACCTCTTTTCTGCAGATCTGACTTCTTTCTTTCAGAAATTTCCACTTTTGCTTTTCTTAGAGCAAAGAGCGTTCATATGTCGCTTATTTTCTTCGGATCTAAACTTCCTTTCTCCAGATCTGACCTTATTCCTGGCACAAAGCTTCACAGGCCGAGTAAAAATCTGCGCACTAGGGCAACAGATCTTCGCACAGAGCTTTCTTTTGCACAAAATTTCTTCTTCCTCAGTTCCCAGCAATCACAATTTCAGGTCCCGGCAACGGAACCATTTGTTGGCACAGGGGCAGACCCAAGGTTCAACGCTTAAGAGTGCACCAACAAAACCCTAACTATCTGCCCTTTCAGCAACACCTGCAAAGCAGATGAAGTCTCACCCGAGGTAGAGGCAGGGGTGGTTGCAAGACTTAGGTGTCTTCAACCTTAGTTGCGACACAGATCTATGATTATATCCTTTACAGAGAACTTAGCATCGTTCATTCATCACTTATTCACCCTTATTGTACTTCGCAGATAAGACAGAACATCACAGGAATTGCTCATATATAAGAGATTTCATTGCTTAGCAACAACAAAACATATTAGATCATGTATATCAGCACTAAGCATCCTCATACACATCAAATATACTATTCATATGCATCTAGTAAATCACAAACCATAAGCAAATCTATCTAATCATGGCATAGCACTTAGCAAGATAGTGAAAACAAAAGGAAGCAACAGCACAAAGCATGACACATAGGTTTACGTGGTTCACCCCCACCCTGGGGCTACGTCCACAAAGTCTTCTTCTTCTTTATTAGCTTCGGTCAATCTGATTATAGCACAGAGCTCAATTTGTACTCCGCATAGGACAGGAGATCTGTGCGCACCTCGCCAGATCCTCCTTCCCCGAGTAGATCTAGCACAGAGCCTTCTTACAATCTGTGCACTCAACACTTACAGCACTTGCTCTCAGGTCTACAAGCCTCTTACAATCATGCACAGAGCATTTACATTCAATCACACGGATCTAATTACTAGCACTAAGCCATTGGCTCTTCTTACATTGCCTGGCTACTTATTTATACTTTACAACATAGGCCTAAACATGGGTAAACCCATGGGTCGACATCCCTTTCCCATTACATTAACCCAAAACCTTAAAAGGGCCCCAAAAGTGGGCCAATATCCCGTGATCTCTGCTTCGCCTGGTGCTCCATCTTTGACAAGGTGTCGATGTCCAAAAACAGTCAAATATGACCAAGTGTTCCTCAAAACTTGGTCAAGGGCCAACAATGGTATTAAATATAAATGAATGCTAGATCCAAGTTGATGCTATGTGCTAAGTGAATGGAAGTACTTGATCTTTATGGTTAATGCGATGAACTGTAATAAGGGTTTAATCTGCGATGTGAATGAGATTCAAGAAAGTAATGGATATTGTTGTTTAAGTGCTCTGTTAAGTATTGTAATCATAGATCTGTGTCCCAGCCTGGTTGCAGACACCTGAGTCATGCAACCCCCCCTTCCTCTACCTCACCTGAGACTTCATCTTCTTTGCAGGTGTTGTTGAAAGGGTTGGTAGTTAGGGTTTTTTTGATGCATTGTTGAAGCGTTGAACCCTAGGTCTACCCCTATGCCAACAAATGGTTCTATTGTCGAGACTTGAAACTGCGATTGTTGGGAACTGAAGAAAACAAAAATCTATGTGCATAGATCTATTGTTGTAGTGCGCAGTATTCTAATTGACTTACGAAGCTCTGTGCTAAGAAAGAAACTGGATCTGAAGAAAAGAGATAAGATCTTAAAGCTTTTTGCTCTGGTAAAGGTAACATAAGTGGAAATTTTTTCTTCGAAAGTATGAATCTAGGTATGTTTGATAGATTTTGTCCTAACCTGAATGTTAGGACACAGTTATAAGAAAGAGTTGATCTGAATAAATTTGATAGAAATAGAGAAAAATATGTTATTCCTATGCATAGAAAGAATTTTTGGACTAATAAGTGGATGCAGGAACCTAGAAAGATTTTTTGCAGATTGTAGATCCAACACTGTGATCCCAATGCACAGTACTGGAAAGGTTGGGGCTCGTTTAAAAGAAAGAGAGGAATAACATTGTGTTATAATTGCAGAAGATCGAGACATCTTGTTAAGGAATGCCCCGGTACAAGTCCTATTTGTCTTTGTTGTAAATTTATTGGTCATGAGGTTGACGATTTCCCAACGATGATTTCTAAAATTGAAAACATGAACATGACACAAGAAAACTATAAAAAAGTTCAAGAGACTAAGGATATGTTAGAAAATTAGAAAGAGAAAGAATCAAAGAAAGCTCAGACTATGTTCGTACAGTTAAAAGAAGCAATGGATGACCACAAGGATGTCAGTTTGTCAGATATCTTGAAAGAAAAATAACGCATAGTCACAAGAATAGAAGACTTCGACATAGATTGTGTATTGGATGAAGAAACACATGTGAACATTATGCCATAAAGCACTTGGGAAATTTTGGGAAAGCCTTCTATGATACCTTCATTGGGAAAGATATGCTTGTTTAAAGGAAAGATGATAACCCTATGCGGAAGAGTTACTAACATACCTATGATTGTTCATGAAACATTGACTGAAGAAGAGTTTGAAGTCATTAAGTTTATTGAGAACAGCGCCCCTTTTCCACTTTTTTTAGGAAAGACTTGGATTGAGAAGGATCATATCAAAAGGAAAGCAGAGGAGGAATCCACAGAATAGAAAAAGAAAGAACTAAGGGACCTCATAACTAGAATTATAGAGCGACTAATAGAAGAACAAGAGAATAAGTCAAAGCAACATAGGGCAATAGAATTAGTTGTCAAATTTGAAAAAACACAAGAAGGTTTGAAGGACCTACCCATGCAAGAAGAAAGTATGTCCACCCAGGACCTAGTACGCAAAGAGGTATTACCTTTGAACCCTTTGAAAGAACATAAGTAGAGTGAAGTCACTATGCTACCAAAAGATAAGCATAAGAATGGAAAGAGGAACCCAGAGACTCTGATCATAGGAAAGAAGGCAAGGAAACTCAGTAAGAAGAAATCCAAGCTAGAAAAACTATAGGAGGCTCCAGAAAAGACTTCGTAGGAGGCAGATCTAAAGAAGTTAAACCTCGCTGGAATAGAAAAACCACGCAGAATGGGACTTCACCACGACGAAGAAATATGACCATTGGAGGTGCCCCGACTATTAGAATAACGCTCCGGAACGGCTAGAAACATAGTTATTGATGGAAAGACCGACATTCGACCGTTGGGACCGCGCCATAACAGACTGATTCACATTGATTGAAGCAGTCTTGCCCATTGGAGGAATCCATTATGATGCTTTCTTATTTAACCCGTCAGATGCTGCGTCGGGACCACTTTTTGCCACCTGTGATTATCCGAGCTAACAAAGAATCAATTTCATATCGCACTATGATTTCTAGACCTCGCCATCCATTTTATTACCTCACTTGTTTGTTCGCCTATCCGATCTATTTGATTACAAGTGTAAATGTCGGGCGAACATAGTGCATTAGAGAAGTATGTGGAGGAGATTCTCATGGATCTCATGGCTGAGAGAGTTATGTCTGTAGGAATACAAGCATCATCGACTGGAGGATTGCAAGTATCCCCCTCGACTAGAGTTCGTTCTAGCCGTACTACTGAGAAGCAAACCAAGCACCGCAATGATCTGGCTAATGTGAAGCAGATCCCGTCAGTCTTGCAAGATTATATACCTCCTTTGGCTAGCATGGTTAACCACGACAGTATCCCATGTGAATTTGAGTACACGTTGATCACTGCGTACATCCCGAAGGGGATACGCATAGTTGGACCCAAGTTAGGACACATCTAAGCTCTGAAAAACATCGAATTTAACCTCAGAGACAAGAAGAACTATGTGATGCTCGCGCCACATAGGTATTTGATGAAGACGACTAGGAAAAATCCGCGCATAGTCTCCCATTCGTGGATTAAGGAGCTCGCACAATCAATGATCCTAAATGTAATGAAGATCCCTCACTTTTGCTGACATCAGGAGGTTAACGCCTGCATTAAACTCCCCTTATCGTGCTATCATGGAGGATATCTATGCCTTGACAGGCACGTCACTATGGATCTAGCGTCGATCCACCTCATCACAGGACTGAGCATGTAGGGACCGGACCCTCAGTAGTTCTACCCAGGGAAGACTTCAGATCACTCCCTTCCACAGCGCATAAAGGAGGATTATGGTGATGTAGAGAAGGGAAAACGAGGCTACAAGGTAGCCTCCATCCAGGATGGTGCAGTGCACCTATCTTTTTGTCTTATAGTTGGCAAGATCGTCAGAAAGAATTGTCCCACGGAGGTAACTGGATTCATAGTAGACCTCGCAGGAATGTGCGTGGAGGTGATGCAAATGAACTAGGTGAGTTACCTCATCAACGAGATGGAAAAGGACTGTCGCAAAGCGCAAAATCAGGGCTATGAATTCCATTTAAGTTGGTTACTGGTACTGATCACATTTGTCGCTTGGCAAATGCCGAAAAGAGCGACATTTCCAGAAGTTGAGCCATCGGAGCCGTTGGTCGCAAGGTTCTCCACCTTGTGGTATACAAATAATATGTTGAAGCAGTGGTGGTCGAACATTGTCTTCCATTCTTACTACCAATAGCTAAATTGTGATATTGAAGCATTTCCACTCATGACATCGAATACATTGCACCAATACATACCACTAGTGAAGTTCCGTGCAAATCGGAACTTTATCTACATCACCGCGCGCAGGGATGAGAGTAAGGAGAAATTGCAGTCCTATTATAAGTTGACCGAAGAAGATATGGAGGAGATCACCAAAGAATGGCCAGCAGAGTTCCTTGCACCAGTTGAGAATGCAAAACTCTGTGACCCCGACATCATTGGAAGTCCCTTGGTCACCCAGGTCAAACATGATGGACAGACTAGTGTGAAGAAAAAGAAGGAAGTGCAGAACATAGAAACTGATGACAAGGAAAACGCCTTAGAGGAAATCAGGCCTGACTCACCCTCAAAAGGAGGAGGAGATGCAGTGAACCAAGAAGAAGGAGAAAATCAAGACAAAGGTGAAGTTACACCACCAAAGGACCCCCCTACCGAGGTCGAAACATTGAAGAAGCGGAAGGTTTCTCCACAAAAACCGTCATCAAGAAAGAAGATGTGGGCCAGTCAACTCAAGATGAAGTCCACACTCACAGAGGACGACGTTGATCTAATCATCGCATTTGTGGATGATGCTTCAGAGGATATCTTGCAATGTTATGGAGCAAAGTAGGAGATGTTGTATGAAATAATAGAGAAGGAGTTGAAGGAGATACAACAAGCCATTCATTCGAGCTACGCAGTAAATATTGCGCCTTCTTCGTCGAAAATTGCAGAATTGGGGGATGAGCCCGCCCAGTTACGAAGATTTGCAGATGCAACAGAGGCTCAACTTCATTGAGCCCAAGAAGAAAAGGAGCATGCTACAGAATCCTTGAAGCAAGAAAAGGAGGAGAAATATGAAATCCGGGCGATGTTCGAGGAGGACAATGGAAAGGTACAGAAAGAAAAATACCAACTGCTCACAGAACAGACTGCGATCAAAGAGGCAGTTACTAAAGAACTTCACTCTGTGCCAGGCTTGGGACAGGGGGAAGAAGAGTTAGTCGATATTCAAGTGGGGAATCTCGCTGAGGCCATTCAATAGCTTCAAGAGAGAGTAATAGAGTTAGAACTCCAAGCAGTGTTTAGCACTCCGCAAGAAGTGCACGAACAGAGGGAGGAATTCTCTAGGAGAGCAGTTGGAAGGATCAGGGCACTCGCATCAGAATGTAAGCAATTAAGTATTTGTAGTGCATAAACCTATGAACACCTTGCAGAAGATCCAAAGCTGAGGAAACTGGAAGCACAGCTCTAGGAGGCGCACCAACAAGAATCCACTGTGCAAGCGCAAATGAAGTCACTCACTGCAGCTGAGAAAATGAAGAGATCCCAGGAGAAGTGCACAGTCCAGCAAAATATTAATGCCATCCAGAGAAAATTCATGGAAGTTACACAGAGACTACAGTCGGTACAGGACGAAGCCTGCACGATTTTTGAAGAGATTGAAGGACAAGGCTCGCATCTAGACCAGGTGGTTTTGACAGTGGAACAATGCCTGGAAGGGCCTGTTATAGAGAAATTGATTTAGGAGTTCGCCTGGAGGGGCCCGTTATAGAGAAACTGATTCAGGAGTGGCAAAGCAGTAAGTCGAGATAGCTCGAGATAAGCTCGAGGCCTTTGAAGGAGAATTTCTGAGATCTGAGTGACTCGAGATGAGTCACATGTGAGTGTTTTGGGCATGTTGTCCCTTGACCAAGTTTTGAGGAAACATTGGTCGTGTTTGACCACTTTTGGGACTTTGATAGGCTGTTCAAAGATGGAGCACCCAGGAGGAGCTGAGATCATGGGATCTCGCTTGTTTTCAGGCTTATGGATCGAGCAAAGGGTTTACTAGGGTTTATGTAATGGGTTATGTTATGTTGGCCCATGGGTTTACCCATGATTAGGCCTTTTTGTAAATGTATAAATAAGTAGATAAGTGATGTAAGAGGTGGTGATGATAATTGGCTATGTGAAAAATATGTTGTAAGTGTTAATGTTGGCTTAGTGCAATAATTTGTAAGTTTCTTTGTGCAGATAGACTGTGTAAAGTAAGTCTTTGTGCTATCAAGGAGTTGGCTCTATGCCTTGACCTAATTTTAGGAAGGAGGATCTGGTGTGCAGCGCACAGATCTTTTGTCCTCTACGGAGTTGGGCTCTGTGGCTTTGTGCACAGGAGAAGATGAATGTAAGAAGATTGAAGACTAATAAAGAAGAAGAAGAAGTTGGTGAACATAGCCCCACACTAGGGTGAATCATGTATTTCTTGTGTCTTGATGTGCTTTGTGCAATGTTTTTTATGTGTTTATCTGCTTAGTGTTGTTGTTATAATCTATGATGAATGCATCTAATGTCATTGCTTAGTGATTTATGTTATTAAATATAAATGAATGCTAGATCCAAGTTGATTCTATGTGCTAAGTCAATGGAAGTACTTGATATTTATGGTTACTACATTGATCTATAATAAGGGTTTAATCTGCGATGTGAATGAGATTCAAGAAACTAATGCATATTGTTGTTTAACTGCTCTGATAAGTATTGTAATCACATATCTGTGTCCCAGCCTGGTTGTAGACACATGAGTCCTGCAACCCCCCCTGCCTCTACTTCAGGTGAGACTTCATCTGCTTCACAGGTGTTGTCGAAAGGGCTGGTAGTTAGGGTTTTTTTGGTGTGTTGTTGAAGCGTTGAACCCTGGGTATACCCCTGTGCCAACACCACCGAATCCATGCCAGGCTCATTGTCTACATTTGACAAGCCAACTTTCACCAAGGAAGCAACTAATCCCATCAGTCACATCCCCTTCTTCTTTCCACCATCAAAGAGTTATGGGACATTTAGTGATGACCACACTTAGCCTCCCATAATTCACCTTGGGAATGCCTCTGTGGTACTTTTTATTGCACAATATATACCTGCCCAATCCTATAGAAAAGTAGGCCTCGATTGACGTAACACTGAGGTAATAGTATCACTGTCACCCTAATAGGTTACCTCTTTCTCTTTAGGAGGAGGAAAACCTCACTCCAAGGGAGACGTCCCAGGACCTAGTTGGTTGATGAAGGGAAAAAAGATACGGTGAAAATCCACCCCTCTCTCTAGGTCACTCAACAGAAGAAGTCACTTTGGTGAAGTTGAAAGGGACAAGGGAAGATGAAAATAGATTTGTACCTACCCTTTACCAATGAAACACCCAACATTAGTAGCAAAAATTATAATCAATGAATTATTAAGCAAATTATATGTTGCCTGAACAAGTTACTATACAATGAAAGTGAGATCGTAGTAGCAACAATGTATCTTGAAAGGTGCAAGTTATGATGACAAGGAAGAGATACAATAGTCTTGCAAACTTGATAATGGTTTTTCACTCACACTTTCCAAGATAAATACAAGCCAATGAATGACTCCAATGGTTGTGCAAACATTTATAACAACATTAATTAATAATGATGACAATAATGAAACCACTTCAAAAAAATACTATAATAAAGCAATAAGACATTACTTCAATATCCAATTATTATAGTTCGCTAAGTACAAATGCCCAATGGTTTTATGGATGATTTTAGGGTTCTTAAGCACTGCAAAAATGGTTGTAATAGCAGCTATGAGAGTGGTAACAACTTTAGAATTTTCACTCTAAAAAGGCAATTAAACATACACTTTAACACTTATTGATAGTACCTTGCCTTATACAAATTATGGGATGACTTAGATGGTTAGTAGGCTAATATAGGCTACAAAATGATAGTTGTAGCAATGATTATGACAACAACAAATTAGTTGTTAGTATTTCTAGACTAGGTTAGCAAAAGATTTTGAGTATGAAGTGAAGGAGTTTGAGTTGAGTCTTGTCAAGAAGTAAGAGAAGAGGACTAGTGCCTTCAAGGGTAATGGAGTCAAGGAGGACGACTTCTTCTAAGGCTACAAATTAATGATGATGATGCACAAAATTCTAAGAGGGAAAAAGAATAGGAGAAGTAATAACTTAAGTCCTTCTAGGCTTTGACCTCATGAGACAAGATGCTAGGGTGTGGGAAATTCTAGGCCCTAGCGCCTTGCTCTCCTTAGCCTTTTTATGGAGTAAAACTTATGCAACAATAACTAATTCCAAACCCTTAGAGTGTTAACAATTTAGGGCTCTAGGGTTTCACTAGTTACTAGATCAATTCAATGAAAAGCTTGGCAAATAAAAAGTAAGAAAGTAGCAACTTAAGTTTCTTACTTCAAGCATTAAATACACCATGCAATTTCATAATCTCGTATGAGCAAATAAAACCATTCAATAGATGACAAAATGCATATTTCACTTACTTTCAACAAGAATAATCATGAGAATACCATGCAACATCACCATAAAACTTCCAAAATTGATCCAAGTTGCAAAAACCAGCCTTAAACAAGAGTGGTGCCTCACAATTTCATACAATAACCCTAATAGGGCACAAATTTCAGACCTCTTGTCCCAAATCACAAGTTGTTAAGTGAAAATGAAAGTACTTTATGTTTATTTATACAAAATTTTGACCTTTAATTCATCTCTAGGTCAAAATAAGTTTGACCTCGCCAATTTACAACAAAATTCAATTTTGACATAATAAAAATTAATTTTCATCTAGCAACAGCCCCAAGGGTGATGTCATGCCCCTCTAGTGTGATGTTGAGCCCCATAAGTGAAACGTTGAGCTAGAAAAGTGGGGATCTTAGCCTCCAGAGCCCCCAAATGATGCCCACACATGCCACCAGGCTCAGAAATGTCTCCAAAAATGAAACCCTAGCTATGGTGATGTATAGGGCTATGTTGGTGACGTCCAAGGCCCTCAAGGGATAACATCTATCTGGGAAGAGCAAGGTCCCTTGGGTCTAGGTCTACGAGAGTGCCTCCAAAGGCAATGACCTTCTTTCTCTTGGTGTAAGTCTTCAATTTCTTCTTACCCCTGGATGGGGTTTTAGCATCCATATGTGGGCTTTAAGCCCCCATGAATGTCTGAGCTAATCATTCCCTCATGTGTACCTGTCCACCGAGAAAGGTATTGCACCAACAAAAAATACGCCCTCTAGGGGTTCATAAGTCATAGGGATCATAGCATGTAAATCACATCCAATAATTAAACTACCCAAACATGTGCATCAAACCCCTCTTAACCTAGACAAATGCTCAAAGGTGTTATGCAATTTGAAAGGTTAGTTTGGATAAGGTCTCAGGGTGTCCTATTGGTCTAACCTCTCTTAATTTTGGGATTTTTCCTAGGTGGGGTCTAATCCATGTCATGTAAGTGTATGAGGTGGCATGGGGTAGATGTTTGGGCATGGGGTGCATGTAATAACAAAGAAATGTTAAGTCCTACCTGTGGGTGCCTTTATAGAGGGCAAGCTACACCTTGTCATAAATGAAATTGTTTCCTAGCCCATTCATTACCTTTTACTCTTAGAATTATTTATTTTGATCTTTTTCCCTTGTGCTTCAAGGGAATAGTTAAGGCCCATTGTCTTGGCTTGATGACCATAGGTGATAGCGTTATCCATAAACATTTCGCAGAAATGAGAAGGTTGGGTCATGATGAGACCCTTTTCTTTTGGTTATGCCACCAACAGCCACTACCCTGGTTTGGTGACTAGATCAGTGGTTGTGTCATACCCTTACATGCCCATGGTCATAATAGGTTGGCTCATGATGAGACCTCCTATCCATCAAGTAGTACCTTGAGTGTTTATGTTATCTTATGGGTCCCCTTTTCTTACTAAGTTTTTCACTTCTTTTTCGGGAATCCTTGGGCGAAGAATCTCGAAGGTTTCAGCATTGGCTTTTAACTCTTGCTAGCTAATTTTACCCTCTGGGCCTTTAGCCCCTTCTTCCCATGAGGTAAGGTACGACCCTTCCTAGTGTAGCCAATCCCAATGCCCAAACAAGGATAGGGGAGATGAAGTGAATAAACATGTAAAACGGTAAGTATGGAGGGATCGAACGATGAATTTTCAAAGATCCACCCAATAGCAACCCATCCTAAAGGGAAATCAACTTATTAGGGCACCATGTCACCCTTCTAGGTATGAATGAGGCAAAGATTATAATTTCCAAGCAAACATCATGAAATGAATAAGGATTCAATACAACATATTAAAGTTCTTCAAAAATCAGAGTGATGCATACCATGATACCCAGACTCATTACCTCATGGAGAAAGACTTACCACTACTTCAAGACCATGCTAATGTGATGGATATTGTTGTTGGTGATAAGTGGATTGCACTGAAGAAAAGAGGGGCCCTCTTGGGCCATGCTTTATTTGTCTGGATTTCGTTACTCTGTGTCTATGACCTCTGGGCCTCGAGACATGATCTCCTTAGTTATCCCTAGGCTAGGGGATAACGTCTGGCTCCAACTCGAGGACATGTGCTCACCATAGAGCACATGAGAACCTCATTATCTCTGGTATGACCCGTGTCTTCTAAATCTCAACAAAAGACATTAGTAATCCCTAGGGTGGTGATATCACTCCTCATCCATATATGATAAAATAAACAAGTAAAAACATCTCTAGTCTAGCATATGATCATGAGCATACATATATACATAATGAAAAATAAAAGACAATATGAAAATGCAACCACAACTATGCTAACATGATATGAAAATGGTATATACAATGGATGCAAATGCCTACCTAATCTAACTTACCTATCATGCTTCTGGTGGGAAGTAATGCTTGATGTGGATAGCATTCACAGGTAGTTTCAAAGCCTCTCCCTCAAGCATTGTTAAATTAAAAGAGCTTGTTCCTTCTTGACTCACAATCTTGTAAGGACCTGCCCATAATCCATATAACTTCTTGTGCATATCGTGTTTCTCTCTCCTTTTGTCCCATAATAACACTAGATCTCCTTCTTTGAAATCCCTCTCTTATGCTTTGTGATCAAAGGTTTTCTTAACCTTCTCTTGACTTATTACCATCTGGCTCAAATCAACCCTCATGGATTCATCTAATTCCACCAACTAGTCAATTCATCCATGGATTGCTTCTTCTTCTGTGGTGTATAGTTGGGTGAAGCGGAGGATGGGAATATGGAGATTCACAGGTAGTTTATCCTCCAACCCATATACTAGTTCAAACAAGGTTTTTCCTATTGAGGTCCTTGTTATTATACAATCTTCCCACTGGGCGTACCTGATCTTTTTATCCCGTGCCTTCTTATTTTGTCCCACAACCTTCTTGATGGTATTCATGAGATTCTTATTATTTGAATCTGCCAAACCATTCCCCTAGGGATAGTAGTTTGACTAGTGGGATAGAGTGATGCCATATTTAAAACAAAATTATGCTAAAGCAAGCAAGCTAAAAGTCTTGGCGTTGTCAGTGGTGATTTTGGCAAGTACTACAAATCTTGTTATGATTCTTTCTTCCAAAAAGTTCATGACCACATCTTCGACAGTAGCCTTCTTTGTAGGAACAACTTCTACCCATCTGGTGAAGTAACCTGTGGCGGGAAAAATCCATCGGCAATCATTACTTGAATTATCCTTAAATTCACCAATAAAATCCGAACCCCATTGTTGAAAAGGGGTCTCTACAATCACGGGTCTTAGAGGTTGTGCAAGGAGTCTTTGTTTACACGAAAATTATTGACAAGGTTGGCATGAGAGGACATGTCGATGAGTATAAACAAACAGTGTCAGCCAATAATATCTTACTCTAAAAATCATATGAGCAATAGTACGGGCAACAAAGTGTCCCCCACAATATCTCAAGTGTATCTCCTTCAACAAATTGTTAGCTTCGTCTTTGTTCACACATGTAACACACCCATGACAAGGCATAAAAATTTTTGCTTTTCTTAAAGGATAAATTCTCCATCCATGGTTTCTAATTTGGAAAGTTGGGGAACCAGTCCGACCTCCCAGTCAAGGATCTTCGATTCTGGTGGCAAACAACTCTTTAAGACCTTGATGGTCTCGTTCTACAATTAAATGCAGACTCTTTTGACTTCCGGGTGCAGGTATAATGGTACTTGCGACCTTCCCCTTTTTCGCTTGCGAAATCTCCGAGTTTGGGCGCTAGCCCCTTTTCTGATAAGCTCTTCCTTGTCATGAACTTGGGCAATGACCTCATGTAATCCACGCGATTGTGAGCACAGCCAAGGGTGGTTTGAAACCTGTTATCCCCGATATCTAGGGATAACTAGGAGATCATGTCTCGAGGCCCACATGGTCCTAGACATGGAGTACCGAGAGCAGGAGTGACTTGAGCATGGCCCTGGAGGGCCCATCTTTCTTCTTCTCAGCCAGACTT